>MU778317.1:0-22378 GCA_026770625.1 Nicotiana glauca
TTGATTATCAGTAACCCGATTTCTTATCTTAAATTCTAGTTTTGACCAAATTATTATTTTTTGGTTAAACAGCTATCTCACATACTTTCCATGTTGATCAAAGCTTAACTACTCCACACTTGTCCCGATGGACTCATGAGTAGAAAAGAATATTTTTTTTCAATTGAGCTTGGCAAAATCATCAGAATATTCACGTACGTTCATATTATTCTAAAACTAATTGATGGCCATCCTTTATTGAGTCCTTAAATATCTCCTTTTCGAACTTTATAAGGAGATTCCCTTGAAAATTTTAATTGTTGCCGAATTCATCTTCTCGATTTTACACCAGATTCTTCGTCACTTTTGTATCCTTATTCAACTTGGATCCTTAATTCCTTATCCCTCAAAAAATGAAGTCCGTATTCCATTAAAAGTTAGCCACTACTCTACACAATACCAATAAGAAGAGCTTGAACACTCCATTTCTGAAACACCTTAATTTCCAGCTTCACAATTGCATCGACTCTTCTTCTGAGAATAAATATATTCTTGTTTTTTCATTTCTTTTATTGCATGGCAACTTTCGGGTTCCTTGTTCAAAAGTATCCAAGCATGCATGCTTCTTGCCGTCAAATTTCCTCTCCAGTGCTGTGAGTTTGTGGTGCCATAGGCTCACACCAATCGGATTCAAGGATGGAATTGCAGTCTTTCTCGAGAAGACTTCGCTGCCCAGAAGATGGTGGAGAATCATTTGATTTTTGGATGTCATTGGCAAAAGATACCAAGGACGCATCAGTAGCTTCATATATTTTTTTTCTGTGCTGATCTGTTTTTCTTTCGCCTCCTAACTTGCAATTTGTTTTTACTTGCAGCACCCAAGTGATATAGATTGGAAAATTGAAGGAGAACCAGGAGTAAACACAAGAACCTCATATTGATATCCGCAAAGCTCTTCTACTTGTATTACTGGAGACCTCTATTCAACATTCAAATTGCATAGGGCGCGTATGACACTACCATTCACTATCGAATTGAACCGTATGTCACAGTGTTCACTATGTCGATTTAGGATTATGTTGTTTGGCGTCGATGTCTATCATCCCAGATAGAAGCATGTTCCACTAGCACTTTGGAACCAATCCGTATAAAATCAAGATCGCTTCGTGCAATTAGCACCAATATTTAATTCGCATGTCAGAACTAGAACAATTGTGCTACTTGTTTGACTCAAAAGTTGTTAAACACTTTCTAAGAAAATCAATCAATATAGATGAAGGGGTAAATCATAGTCAATCATAACTAATACCGGATCGAAAGACAGGATTATAAAATAAAAGATTAAACAGGAATAATATTTGGGAGATTTTATTAATTATCGAAATTTGTCCTGCCTCCCCTTGGAGAGGTTCAGGAAATTACAATCAAGTTATCTCCTTCAAAAATTGTCGAAGATGAAAGATCTCTTCCCCTTTTCTTGCGGACTCTGTGAGCTTTTTCTGGAGTTTTATCTCTCTTGGCGTTTTATGCTAGAGGATGAGAAAGAAAAAAATGGAGAAGTCCCCCTTTCTCTGACTCTCCTACCCTCTATTTATCGTCGAAGATTTCTCGTGCTCATCGCACCTTACCTCGGCCGGGTCGGGGACCTCGACGCTTATCTTGTAATTAGCAATGATCAGACAGGGTCGAGTTCGTTAGCTACCACCGCAGGATAGTTGGGACGGGGTCATCACGACCGTGGTCGCGTGGTCAGATTCTGACCCATACAGTTAGTCCCTCCGTTCGCCGAGGTCGTATTATTACCGACCTCGGCGGATGGATCATGTTTGCGACGTAACCGTGGAGGGAGTCGAATTAACATATTATTCTTTGGTCGCGTTACGAACTTCGGAACTGCCCGGAGGCGTCTTTCTAATACTTTCATGCCGTTACGACAGTTTCGAAACTAAAGCGCCGGCTGATAAACAAAACGTTGCTTCGTACAAGCAGTCATAATGGCGCATGTTCCCGAGAAGCTGAATCGGTGTTCGTGCCCGGGAGAATCCGTCTTATAAATTGAAGGGGTTTGTCAGCTGTCTTTCACATTTCCTCGTTCATCTTTGAGAGAATTCCCAGGATATCTCCCTTTCTGTTAGTTTTAGCTCTTCTTTACTCCTTCATTCTCAGCAATCTTTAATTTTCTCACTTCTTTCGCAAAGTGCCCTCCTCTTTCTGTGGGTTAAAAATGGCAGGAACTTCTTATCGCGATAATCTTCCAGCTATTTCTTTGGAGACTGAGAATCCCGCTCCAACAGACGGAGATACAGACCCGATAGAATGCGAGGATGTTCCTTCAGTAGAAGAAATCTTATCCCGCCCGGGTAAGGCAGTGACAGATTTCAGTGCAGATGGCAGTGTGGAGCAGGTGAATAATTCTCCTCTTATAGGGGAGATCGGGATAGCGGATTTGAGGGAGCGATGGGGTATTCCCCATTATGTCGAGATAGTACCAGCAAAGAGAGAAGATAGGGTCCAGATCGACCGTCCCGGGTTCTGCTCGTTCTATGCTTATACCTTTCTCGTGGGTTACACGCTTCCGCTTCCAATGTTGGTGGTCGACTTTTTTCGCTATTATGAGGTGTGTCCTGCCCAACTCTCTCCTTATCTGTACAAGCTGTTCTTTATGTTTATCAAGTACGCAGAACTGGCCGGTCGTGAGATCACTCTGAGACACGTGCTCAGCCTATTCGCTCCTCAGACGATTCGCGACACTATGATCCATGCGCATCTCCGCGGGTAGAAAGGTTTGGTGGTCAAGATGGACGATATGACCAATCGTCGCTTTTTCGATAATTTTTTCTATTTGTGGACCGAAAATCTTGTGGCGGACCCGTCCGGATTTCCAGAAGTGTCGAATTTTGCTCGTAAGTCTTCGTCCTTGATTATTAGAGTATCCGTTTTGACCTCACTCTCTTTATACCTTATGTTGAAAATACTGATATACTTTGATGCTTTACAACCGAGAAGCTGCCCCCACCTTCTTTGGAGGGGATTCAAGAGTAGATCGAGGCCATCCTTCCCCATACAGCGGGAGTTTGCACATGGTCGACGTTTTATGAGAGATTCGGACGTAGGCCCCTTACAGGTGAGATGGCCCCCTTATTTTCTACTTGTTATCTTTTGTTTCAATCATACCTTTTGAGTATTGTTTGTCGTGGCGAGGGAGAGTTTGCCGAGTCAGGGCTCCTCAGTTAGCTTTCCATCAGCCGGCTGCATCCGCTCGTCTTAGCGCAGTACCTGCAGCTCGCCCTTCGTCGAGGGCAGCGTCGATAGAATTTGTGGCCTTGGCCACTCCGACCCGGGCTACATCTTAGGACAAGGGCCCATCTGGTACCGTCTGTCCTCAGAACAACTCGCCATCAACCGGGGAGGAAGAAAGGCCGCTGAAGAGACGGAGGGTAGGGTTCGGGATGGCTCCTCCGACAGTGATCAACTTGGATTCTCCCCCGACGAATCCAGAGGAAGGTGTCATTACAGCGCCTACCGCTGAGGGGGAGCAGGCGGTCGGAGCTGCTCCCGTCAGTCGAAGCCAGAAAAATTCTGCTACTGTAGCGACCCGGTCAGGAGTTCCTGCTGCTGACGACGTGGGATATCTCGTTGTAGCAGAGGATCGGACCCCTGATGTTGCCGCCATGACTTTGAGTGCGCCATTACCATCCTCGCTAGGTCGCGCCACGCTATCGACAGCGGAGAGGGGGAAGAGCGTAATGGTCAATAAATACGAGTCCGAGTCTGACTTGGACCCCAATGATGTTTGGATGTTTGATGAGGGCATTACCCACTCGGTGGTTCACGCAGAGGGGTCGGCCCGTCTCATTGAGATCCCTGCTAACGTGAACCTGTTGACTCAAGGAGGTAACTTGGTACCACAATTCAACTTGATGTGCTCGGAGGCCGAGAACGAGTCCCTGAGGAATGTTTCAGACGTTGAAGTGATGGATGAGGTAGCTGTGATGGGCTTATGGGTATGTTATATATGTCCTCGATTTTTTCTCCTTTGTTGCAGAATGAGCACTAGTCTGACTGTTCTCCTGTTTTGCAGACGTACATGTTGGAGGTAGAGAATATTCGTAGGGCTAATATCCAGTCGAGGATCATTTTGTAGATGCTAGAAAAGTATCATCGCTATCGCGACAGATGCCGTGAGTTGCAGGGACGGTTAAGGAATGATCCCCGCAACCGAGCTCTGGGCGAGAAGTTGGAGAAAAGGGACCAGGAGCTAGTGCAGGCGCTCCGTAGAAGGAGCGAGCTCGAAGAGCAAATCCGCCTCAAGGACGAGGAGCTCGAGGTGGGAAAAGCGGTCACTGCGGAATGCGAGCACCTGCAGGGCAAGTTACGAGCAATGCAGTTGGAAATGGAGCAGAGCCGGGCCAGAGCCGCAAAGGTGGATGCTGAATGGAGAGAGAAATTGACTGTACTGGAAAGAAAGGTTGCCAATTTGGAGCTCATAGAGAGGGAAGCGTTGGATACTTCGACGAGGGCAGTGGCATTAAAGGGGGCATTTCGTGTACATGAGTCTGAGCGAGAGTCGAAGAGGGCTATTACGGCCCTTAGGGAGGAGAGGCTCGAGGAGCGGATTAGCGCGATTGATCAGGAGGCCTTAGCCTTGTCAGATCGAATTGCAGCCTTAGAGGAGGAGAACTAGAGGCTGAGGGTCCAGGCTGGACCATCCCGTGTTGTTGTTCCCCACCAGGCTCATGAACTCTGGGTCGACACCGAAGCTCAACGTGACATTTTTAAGAACTTGTGGGAAGCGGGCACCATAACAGAGGCAGCTTTTGAGGAAGCACGCCAGAAGGCTCGTGAGGCTCGAGCCAACTGTGAATATGATGTGGCGACGCCCGAAGCCGATGGGGGTGCAAGTGATGATGATGGTGGGCCTTATAGAGGTGGCGATGGGACCGGCGGTGTTGGCACCGAGTGAGGAAAAATTATGTTTTGTTATTCGTTGTTTTTTTTTTCTTTTTTTCTTTTCTCTTCCCTCTTTTTTTTAGTTGACTGACCTGGACCAGATGTAAGCGGCGATTTCTGACTTTATGAACAAAGAATTCCTTTTCGCTACTTGCCTTGCATTTCAATTTTCTTTGTTGATCTATGATCTGGTAGTGGGGTGAGGGCTCGTTAGACGAGTCCCAGTTTCCCTTCTGTGATGAAGGCTTCTGGTTTCGTGGATTTCATTACGAACTTTTCGAGAGGTAGAACCTATCGCTCTTTGATGGCGAAGGCACTTAGCCTGAGTCCCAGTTCGAGCAAGGTCGAACTACAAATTTCGATGGAGAAGGTACTTAGACTGAGTCCCAGTTCGAGCTAGGTCGAACTATAAAATTTCGTTGGCGAAGGCACTTAGCCTGAGTCCCAGTTCGAGCGAGGTCGAACTGTCAAATTTTGATGGCGAAGGCACTTGGCCTGAGTCCCAGTTCGAGTGAGGTCGAGCTGTCAAATTTTGATAGCGAAGGCACTTAGCCGAGTCCCAGTTCGAGCGAGGTCGAGCTGTCAAATTTTGATGCGAAGGCACTTAGCCTGAGTCCCAGTTCGAGCGAGGTCGAATTGTCAAATTTCGATGGTGAAGGCACTTAGCCTGAGTCCTAGTTCGAGCGAGGTTGAACTGTCAAATTTCGATGGCAAAGGCACTTAACTTGAGTCCCAGTTCGAGCGAGGTCGAGCTGTCAAATTTTGATGGCGAAGGTACTTAGCCTGAGTCCCAGTTCGAGCGAGGTCGAACTGTCAAATTTCGATGGCGAAGGCACTTAGCCTGAGTCCCACTTCGAGCGAGGTTGAACTGCCAAATTTCGATGGAGAAGGCACTTGGCCTGAGTCCCAATTCGAGCGAGGTCGAACTGCCAAATTTCGATGGCGAAGGCACTTAGCCTGAGTCCCAGTTCGAGCGAGGTCGAATTGTCAAATTTTGATGGCGAAGGCACTTAGCCTGAGTCTCCATTCGATCGAGGTTGAACTGTCAAATTTTGATGGCGAAGGCACTTAGCCTGAGTCCGAGCGAGAGTCGAACTGTCAAATTTTGATGGCGAAGGCACTTAGCCTGAGTCCCAATTCGAGCGAGGTCGAACTATCAAATTTTGATGGTGAAGGCACTTAGCCTGAGTCCCAGTTCGATCAATGTCGAACTGTCAAATTTTGATGGAGAAGGCACTTAGCTTGAGTCCCAGTTCAATCGAGGTCGAACTGTCAAATTTTGATGGCGAAGGCACTTAGCCTGAGTCCCATTTCGATCGAGGTCGAACTGTCAAATTTCGATGGCGAAGGCACTTAGCCCGAGTCCCAGTTCGATCGAGGTAGAACTGTCAAATTTTGATGGCGAAGGCACTTAGCCTGAGTCGTAGTTCGATTGAGGTCAAACTGTCAAATTTTGATGGCGAAGGCACTTAGCCTGAGTCCCAGTTCGAGCGAGGTCGAACTGTCAACTTTTGATGGCGAAGGCACTTAGCCTGATTCCCAGTTCGAGAGAGGTCGAACTGTCAAATTTCAATGGCGAAGTCACTTAGCCTGAGTCCCAATTCGAGCGAGGACGAACTGTCAAATTTTGATGGCGAAGGCACTTAGCCTGAGTCCCAATTCGAGCGAGGTCAAACTGTCAAATTTCGATAGCGAAGGCACTTAGCCTGAGTCCCAGTTTGAGCGAGGTCGAACTGTCAAATTTTGATGGCGAAGGCACTTAGCCTACATTTAGTCGCTTCAAGGTGACTTTCGATTCCTCATCTGAGACACCTCTGCACCGGTTTCTGGCTTGACACAGTATGGTGGACTTTACCAGTTTCCTACCCGGGCAGAAGATTTTTGGCTCTTGTTGGCGCGTTTGATTCTTCTTCTTTTTCTTGATGTGCCTCTATTGACTTCGGTTTGAGTTGAGTTTTCTTCTTGGTGTTTCTTCTGCTTCGATCTAGGAAGAACTAAGCATTTTCACTAGGAAATCCCCACAGACGGCGCCAAATTATTTGACTCGAAAGTTGTTAAACACTTTCTAAGCAAATCAATCAATATAGATGAAGGGGTAAATCGTAATCAAAGATAATAAACTCTAGGATGATCTCTGTAATTGATTCATATAGCAATAGTATAAATCGGAGGGAGGGAGAAGATGAGAGAGGAAAAATGTTAGAGAGATAAGAGAGCAAAAGAGCTTGTACTTTCAATAATCAATCGGATCCCCGGCATATATGAATGGGAGAAGGCAAATAAATATGCATGGTTAGTTAAGAATTTATGGTACTTACTTGGGTCGGAGAGGTTGTGCCCGATGTAGGCTCTCTTCAAACTATTAGTGTTTTCCAGCTGGACCGGGTCGAGGTCCTCGACTGTCGCTTTGCAAGCTTCTACGACATCTGGGTCCCTAATGACCTTTGTCGTCGGGTTGATTTTAGTTCCCGACATGGCTGATTGCTATGCTTTCGTGCTTGGTCCCTTTAGTTGTTTGGTATGGGTGAAGTCTTGGGCGATCCGGTAACATTCCTGGGCGGTACGTGGCTCACCTCGGATGCTGAATATTCCCCATGGGGTGGGAAATTTGATTACTTGATAGAAACTCGAGGGGATGGCTTGCATGGCGTGTATCCATAGACATCCTATGATGACATTGTAAGCTGTTTCCTGGTTCATGATTTGGAATATGGTTTCCAGCGTGACTCCTCCCGCTAAAACTGGCAGTGATATCTCTCTGGAGGTTCGCTCCACTGCATTTTTAAAACCCGTTAGTATTATGCAACGCGGTATTACCTTATCTTTGAGCCTCATTTGCATGAGGACTATTGGGTGGATAATACATGCGCCGCTTCCGTCGTCTACCATGATTCTTTTCACATCAATATCAGCAATGCATAAAGTTATAACTAATGTATCGTAATAAGGGAAAGACAAACAATCGGCATCAGACTTATCGAAGGTGATACTATCTTCGAAGTCATCATACTACTCGTGAGTGATCGTGTGCTTCAACTTGTGAGTAGTGGTGAACTTCACATGGTTGATCGCCGAGTCGTCGCCGCCACCGACGATCATCTGTATGGTGCATGCTGGAAAAGGTGGCTTTGGCGGTCCTTGGGATTGATCGCGTCCTCTAGCAAAATTAGCCCTTCCTTTATCACTGAGAAGCTCCTTCAGATATCCCTAGTTCAGCATTCTGACCACCTTCTGTCGTAGACCTACGCAATCTTCGGTCTTGTGTCCTCTTTCCTGATGGAGTTCGCATAGAACGTTCGACCTCCTTGCACTAGGATCTGATTTTATTTTATGCGGCCATTGTACCTTCGTGCCTAGCTTCTCCAGTGCGTACACTATTTCCGAAGAGGAAACACAAAAGTTATGAGCGGATAATAATGGGGGCATACCTCTTTCATTCCGAAGCGGGGCAGCATGCCGCTACACGGTATTTGGATGTCTTGGAGGAGGCGGATTTGGGGTTCTCACATAAGGCTGGTGCCTTTCCCTATTGAAGCACGGGAGCGGTTCCCGTCGCTCGTTGTTACGTCGATCTCTTCTTACCTCTGATTGTACTGATGTTAGTCGTTGGGTTGGACTGTTAAGATTGTCTTCATCCGCTCTTACTTCGGCACAATAGGCATTGTGAATTTCTTCCCACGTGGCGGGGGAATACTTCATGAGTCGGTTGAATAGCTTCTTGATAGCTTTTGACCCGTCTCTGTTCAACCCGTTTTAGAAAGCTGCGACCACCATTCCTTCTGATACGTTCGGCAGTCCCATTCTTACCCTGTTGAATCGGTCCAGGAAGTCCCTGAGTCCTTCGCCCGTTGTTTGCCTAATTGCGAAGATATCGTTGACCCTCGCTCAGCCTTCTTTGCTCCTGCATGAGCGGTGGCGATCCGCCATCTCTTCGAATGTCGATATCTATCTGGCTGGTAGTTGAGAGTACCATGTTAGTGGTCCTCCTGTCAAAGTTTCACCAAACTTTTTCAGCAACACGGACGACACCTGTTCTTTTGATAGGTCGTTGCCTTTTACAGCGATTATATAATGGATCAGATGGTCTTCCGGATCCGTGGTCCGATCGTATATTCTCAAGTATGGGGGCATCTTGAAGGTTTTAGGGATTGGGTGAGGAGCAGCTTCCTCACTGTACGGTTGCTCGATGAACCTTCCCACGTCGCGCTTCGGCAGTAGCTTAGGGGCACAAGGTATTTTGTCTACCCTTTCCTGGTGCTCCTTCATTTGATCACGAAGCTCTTTATTCTCGTTCTCCATTTCTTCCATTTTCTGAAGAATGGTCGCGAGTGCACTATCGCTTGCGTTGACATCGGTGTGGGCGCTACTTGTCCGTATAACACTAGGCTCACCGGCGGCAACAGCGATTTCCGCCGTTGATGAATCTTTAATATTTCCCGGAGATGGTTTCTCGAGCATGCCGCTTAGAGTGTTCGTCAACCACTCATCTAGTAGATTTTTGACCATTGGGGGCGTTTCCTTTGCTGCAGATGTGGAAGCCCCTCTTTCATGCAATATCGTTAGATCTTCGAGTGAAGAGGGTGAGATCTCTTCCTCCGGAACAATACTTGGTCTTACATTCGCGGTATTTTCTCTACCGGCCTCGTTGAGGGTGCCTATGAGGTTGGTTGAGACATCTGCTATCATCTTCAGCCTTGATTCTTTATCTGCCATTTGTTACTTTCTGTGAAGTTTGAAGGACAGTGATTGTTGTTCTTGATATCCTAGATGTGAACTATGATTTCGACTACCGAAACCCCCACAGACGGTGCCAAATTGTTTGACTCAAAAGTTGTTAAACACTTTCTAAGCAAATCAATCAATATAGATGAAGGGGTAAATCATAGTCAATCATAATTAATACTGGATCGAAATACAGGATTATAAAATAAAAGATTAAACAGGAATAATATTTTGAATTTTTTTATTGATTATTGAAATTTGCCCTTCCTCCCTTTGGAGAGGTTCAGGAAATTACAATCAAGTTATCTCCTTCAAGAATCGTCGAAGATGAAAGATCTCTTCCCCTTTTCTTGCTGGCTCCGTGAGCTTTTTTTGGAGTTTTATCTCTCTTGGCGTTTTATGCTAGAGGATGAGAAAGAAAAAAATGGAGAAGTCCCCCTTTCTCTGACTCTCCTACCCTCTATTTATAGTCGAAGATTTCTCGTGCTCATCACACCTTACCTCGGCCGGATCGGGGGAGTGATTTCTCTTTATGGAGGGGGCCTCGACCTTGATGATTATCTTGTAATTAGCAATTATCATACGGGGTCGAGTTCGTTAGCTACCACAACAGGATAGTTGGGACGGGGTCATCACCATCGTGGTCGCCTGGTCAGATTCTGACCCATACACTACTGATACAGCTTGTATATGCCACGTCGAGGAGTCATCGTCATTGGAACCGAAGTCCACCATGACGAGTTGAAGCGTATGACACAATTTTACCATGCTGAATTGAAGCATTGTGCCATTGGCACCGTAGCTAGGCTGTCTCTTTTTTTCTTTCTTTTTCTTTTGCAGGTTTACAACGCACCGCAAACAGTTGGTGTGCCCACCTCCCTTGTGGCTTGACGAAAAAGTACATGACACATCTCCTCGTTGTGGCTTGGCAAAAGGCTCGAGCGATTCCATCCTTGGCAAGCAAGCGCGTGATATATTTCATCCTTGCTGCTTGGTGAGAAAGAGGTTTTCTATCCCTGGAAAAGGTACACGGCATATCTCATCCTCGCGTCTTGGCAAGAAAAGGCCTGGAGCGATTGTATTCCATCCTTGAGGAAGGCACATGTCGTATCTCATCCTTGCAGCTTGGTGAAGACATACATGAAACGTCCACCATGTTGGCAGGTTTGGTATAATATCTTCTCGAACTTGGCGAAGAAGTATCCACTGTTTTAGCCTTCAAACTTTATTGCAAGGTGCTTAAAATTCATCTTTCTTTCGTTGTGAGAGATGACCGAAGTGAGAAGACGATGCCTCCAGTTGCGGCAAGGAGGACTTTGGCACATCTTATGAACCTTAGTGCCACATAAGATCACTATTTTTTCTTCACAAGATTCATTTGCTAGTTTCCAAAGCTTGTGGTAGATAATTCATGTCCGAAGCGTGAGCTTTCTCATGCTTTTGAAACCAGAATTCAAGAGCTCCAATGTGTTAGAGGACTGAAGCGAAGGCCCTCCAATTTTATTTTATTTTTGCAGGTAATTAATTTTGAGTCCACTTCAGATTCTGCCATATCAATTACTCATACTTGTTGACTTAAAAAGTTATCGAACAATTTTTAAGCAAATCAATCAATATACAAGAAGGGGGTAAATCGTAGCCAACTATAATTAATGCCGAATCAGGAGACAAAGCAACGAGACAGGGGATTTAATCGGG
Source organism: Nicotiana glauca (assembly GCA_026770625.1). NCBI lineage: Eukaryota > Viridiplantae > Streptophyta > Magnoliopsida > Solanales > Solanaceae > Nicotiana > Nicotiana glauca. The sequence continues at coordinate 11,350 of MU778317.1, forward strand.
ATAACATTTAAGAAACTTTATTGATCAAAGAAACCGACCCTTCCTCTCCTTGGAGAGGTTCAGGAAATTACAGTAGTTCTATCATCCTTTAGAGCTTTTTCGAAATGAGCGATGTTCTTTGCTTTTTGGTGAGAGAGAAATATGGAGAAAAAATCCCCTCCTGTCTGACTCTTCCTTCCTCTATTTATAGTCAAAGGCCTCGCGCTTATCACACCCTATCTTGATCGACCAGGTCGAGGGAGTGACGCTCCCCTCATGGGGGTAGGACTCTGACCTCGATGCTTGTTTCGTAACTGGTACAGATTGGGCAAGGTCGAGTTCATTAGCCGTCGCTTAAGAAATAGATATTAGGGACGGGGTCGGCACTGCAGTGTTCGAGTGGTTAGGTTTTTAACCAATACAGTTAGTCCCTCCGTTTGTAGGGGTTGTATTCTACCGATCTCGACGGACAGACTATATTTACGACGTCATCATATGACGGTTGATAAATGAAGAGTCACTTCGTACGAACAGTCATAATGGCGCATGTTCCCAAGGAACTAAATCATCTTTCGCGCATGGTCAGATCCTAATGGTGACCATTGGTTTTCGTGCTTAGGGGATTTGCGCCCTATAAATTGGATGAGCCTTGCCCTTTGTCTTTCACATTTTTTTTTACCTGTCTTCGAGAGAATTTCCAGAATATTTATCCTTTGATCAATCTGAGCTTTTTCTTTGCCTCTTCTCTCTTAACATTCCTCTATTTTTCCTATCTTCCCGGTGGAACTCCTTCCTCTTCCTTTAGCTTGACGATGGAAGGAACTTCTTCTTACGATAATCTTCCGGCCATCCCGCCGGCAGTTGAGGACTACGCTCCGGCGGGCGGGGATTTAGACCCGATGGAGAATGAAGAGGTACCTTCATTGGATGAAACTTTGTTCCGTGCGGGGAAGGTGGTGGAAGACTTCAGCGCCGACGGGGGCAGGGAGCATTCGGATAACAAATCCCTGATAGGGAAAGCTGGGATAAAGGAGCTGAGGGAGCGATGAGGCATTCCCATCTACGTCGAGATAGTTCCCGCCACGCAAGATGACAGGGTGCAGATAGACCATCATGGGTACTGCTCGTTCTACGCCTATCCCTTCCTTGTGGGGTATACATTGCCGCTCCCGATGTTGGTGGTCGACTTCTGTCGTTACTACGAGGTGTGCCCCGCAAAGATTTCTCCTTACTTGTATAAGCTTTTCCTCATGTTCATCGAATAAGTGGAGCTATCAGGTCGTGAGGTCACCCTGAGGCATGTGCTTAGCATGTTCGCCCCCAAAGGATCCAGGGCACTACGATCCACACACGTCCTTGTGGGTCGAGAGGCTTGGTGGTAGGGATGGACGACAGGACCAACCACCGCTTTCTGATAATTTTTTCTTTGTGCTGACCGAGCATCTCGTGGTGGACCCAACTGGAATTCTGGCGGTGTGGAATTTTGCCCGTAAGTCTCTGCCCTTGGCTGACGAAGTTCGTTTCGATTTTGTTCTCCTTATGCCTTGTGTTACATATAGACTTATTTTCGATGTTTTGCAGCAGAGAAGGTACCGCCGCCTCCCTTGGAGGGGATTCGTGAATGGGTCGAGGCCGTTATGCCCCATACAATGGGTATTCGTACGTGGGTGTCGTTTCATATGAAGTTCGGACGTAGGCCCCTTACAGGTGAGTGCCTCCTTACTTACTAATCCCTCATTCATCTATTTCTTACTTCCGAGCTTCGTTTGCTATGATTAGGGAGGGTTCGCAGAGTCAAGGCCCCTTAGTTGGCGTTCCGTCGACCGGCTGCGACTACTTAGATAAATGAGACATCTACGGCTCGACCTTCGTCGAGGGCGGCGTCTGTGGAATCAGTGGCTTTCACTAGTCCGACTCAGGCCGCATCTCAGGATGAAGGCCCATATGGTACTGTCCGTTCCCGAGCTGAATCGTCGTCGATCGGGGAGGAAGACGGACCATTAAAGAGGCGGAGAATGGGTTTCGAGATGGCTTCCCCGACGGTGATTAACTTGGATTCTCCCTCGCGGGCCCAGAGGGAGGTGTTACTGCAGAGTCTGCTATTGAAGGGGAGCAGACGGTCGGTGTTGCTCCTGTTAGCCAGAGCCCGGCAGACTTTGCTGCTGCTGCTCCCCGTCCGAAAATCTCTACTGCGGATGTCGCAGGGCATCTAGATGTGGCAGAGTATCAATCCTTGGGCACTACTGTCGTGACCTTTAGTGAACCACCATCATCCTCAGCAGGTCGTGCCACACCGTCGGCAGCGGAGAGGGAGGAGAATGTAAAGTTTGATGAGTATGAGTCTGAGTCTGACTTGGACCCAGATGACATTCAAATGTTTGAGGAGGGCATTACCCATTCGGTGGTCAATACGGAGGGGTCGGCCCGCCTTGTTGAGGTTCCTGTCGACATGAGCCTGTTGGCCCAGAAGGGCGAGTTGGTGGAGCAATTCAGCCTGCTATGTTCCGAGGCTGAGAATGAATCCCTAAGGGAGGTTCCGGACATCGCGGTGATGGAAGAGGTGGCCGTGATGGGCTTACGGGTATGTTATATCAGACTTTTAGTCTATCAGTCCTTTATTTTGGAGTAGGCATTTGTCTAACTGTTCTTTTGCTTTGCAGTCGTACATGCTGGAAGTGGAGAATATTCGTAGGGCCAACGTTCGGTCGAGGATATTTTTGCAGGTGCTGGGGAAATACCGTCGCTATCGCGATAGGTGTCGCGAGCTGCATGAGCGGTTAAGGAATGACCCCCGCAACCGGATGTTGGGCAAGGAGTTTGAGAGGAAGGACCGTGAGCTATTGCAGTTGCTCTGCAGCAGGAGTGAGATCGAGGAGTGAATCCTCCTCAAGGACGAGGAACTCAAGGTGGGAAGAGGAGTCGCCGCAGAGTGCGAGTATCTGTAAGTCAAAGTGCGAGATCTGCAGCTGGAGATGGAGCAGAGCCAGGCCAGAGCTGAGGAGGTCGAAGTTGAGTGGAGAGTGAAGCTGGCTACCCTGGAGGGTAAGGTCGCCGATTTGGAGCGTGCGGAGAGGGATACATCAACGAGGGTGGCAACCCTCGAGGCGGCGGTTCGTGTTCAGGAGTCCCAACGAGAGTCAGAGAGCTCTACTGCGGCCCTTAGGGAGGCGAGGCTTGAGGAGCGAATCGGTGAGATTGATCAGAAGCCCCAGGATTTGTCGGATTGGGTTGCAGTCTTGGAGGAGGAGAACCAGCGCCTGAGGGCCTCGGCTGGACCGTCTTGTGCCGCCGCTCCCCGCCAGGATCACGAGCTTTGGGTCTATGTCGAAGCTCAGCTCGACATTTTTAAGAACCTGTTGGAGGAGGGCACTGTGTCTGAGGAAGCTGTTGAGGTGGCATGCAAAAAAGTTCATGAAGCTCGAGCCAGCTGTGGATATGATGTGGCGATGCCCGAGGCAAATGGTGGCGCAAGCGGTGGTGATGATGGTGACGACAATATTGGTGCCGAGTAAAAAATAATTATGTTTGTCTGTGTTTGTCTATTTCCTTTGGTCACGCCGATGGGCGTTTGTTTGTTTGTCATTTTCTTCTTCGTACATTTAACTTTTTTCGGCCGACTCGTACCGAATATAAGCGGCGGTGGCCTGCATTTATGGTTCTATTAATAAAGAATTCTTTTTCGTTATTTGCCTTGTGATGGAGTGTTCTTTATCAATCTGTGATCTGGTTGTGGGCGATGGACGGTCGTCTTAGTTCGAATGAGGTTGAACTGTAATAATTTGATGGCGAAGGCACTTAGCCTGAGACCCAGTTTGAGCGAGGTCGAACTATAATACTTTGATGGCTAAGGCACATAGCCTGAGTCCTAGTTCGAGCGAGGTCGAACTATACGACTTTGATGGCAAAGGCACATAGCCTGAGACCTAGTTCGAGAGAGGCCGAACTATACTATTTTGATGGCGAAGGCACATAGCCTGAGTCCCAGTTCGAGCGAGGTCGAACTATACTACTTTGATGGCGAAGGTACATAGCCTGAGACCTAGTTTGAGCGAGGTCAAACTATAATACTTTGATGGCGAAGGCACATAGCCTGAGACCTAATACGAGCGAGGTCGAACTATATTACTTTGACGGCGAAGGCACATAGCTTGAGTCCCAGTTCAAGCGAGGTCGAACTATAATACTTTGATGGCGAAGGCACTTAGCCTGAGACCCAGTTTGAGCGAGGTCGAACTATAATACTTTGACGGCGAAGGCACATAGCCTGAGACCAAGTCCGAGCGAGGTCGAACTATAAAACTTTGATGGCGAAGGCACTTAGCCTGAGACCCAGTTTGAGCGAGGTCGAACAATAATACTTTGATGGCGAAGGCACATAGCCTGAGGCCTAGTCCGAGCAAGGTCGAACTATAATACTTTGACGGCGAAGGCACATAGCCTGAGTCCCAGTTCGAGCGAGGTCAAACTATAATACTTTGATGGCAAAGGCACTTAGCCTGAGACCTAGTCCTAGCGAGGTCGAACTATATTACTTTGACGGCGAAGGCACATAGCCTGAGTCCTAGTTCGAGCGAGGTCGAACTATAATACTTTGATGGCGAAGGCATATAGCCTGAGACCTAGTCCGAGCGACGTCGAACTATATTACTTTGACGGCGATGGCACGTAGCCTGAGACCCAGTTTGAGAGAGGTCGAACTATACTATTTTGATGGCGAAGGCACATAGCCTGAGTCCCAGTTCGAGCGAGGTCTAGCCTGAGACCTAGTTTGAGCGAGGTCGAACTATAATACTTGACACACCTCCTTTTTTACCTACTGCACCCCGGAAGGGCATAAAGTAATTTTTCCAATTAAAGGACAATCGAAACGGGATTCATTTTATTAAAAAATTCAGAGCCGCCACTTTGGAGATTTATGGTATCCTAAGTCACCGGTTTAAATCCCGAATCGAGGAAAGGGTTGACTCTGTTTAATAGTCCGCAAATCAAAAATTCGAGTAAGGAATTCTGTTAACCCGGGAGAAAGTGTTAGGCATTCCCTAGTCCCGTGGTTCTAGCACGGTCGCTCAACTGTTATAAATGGCTTAATTATCTAATTTTAAACAACTATGAACATATATGCAAATTTTAAAACTTTAACCGCTTTTATTTATTTTTTAGAGAAAAATTGCAACGTTATTAAACACGTCTCGAACCACGTCACATAAATGCACCCGTGGCTTTCGACATATTTTAACATTGTTGAGATTTGGATTTGGGTCACATAAATGTGCACCCGAATTTAGGAAGGTAAATGTTATTAAATGACGCGCGTAAAGCAACTACGCGTTAGCAACTTTGCGAGGGCCATGGAAATTTGCTAAATGGCACGCCTCGATTTCTAAGGATCAATACAAGATTAATTACGTGAGGGCCATAAGTTGTACGTTTGGCTAGTATGGCACACCTTAAATTTTTTAAAGGAAAAACAATTAACTACGAATGTTTATTTTTAAAACTAATTTGAAATTGGATATCACGACTATACCACGGGAGTCATACCAGTAGTTGTGACGAGTTTATTACGTGCCTAAAACAAACTACGCTCACGAATATTAACATCCTGAGCATGCTCCTAATGGCTAGAACAAAATAAATAAGTCAGTGAACATGTAATCCTAATCTCTCTTCCACTGAACTAAACCCAGATCATTATTTGGTTCTTTCATTCCACTTCCTTAACTCAAATTTCGGAATTGAATTCTCAGAAGCAACGTTTTGTAATTTTTTTTTTTTAACCTTTGAAAAAGTACCTAGTTATGGGAAAGAAGGAAAAGCCAAATGCTATGAGCAGTGTAGGATAGTTAAAGTGACATCAATTTCGGTGTTGAAACGAAATTGCCATTCCCATTATTTTATTATTAAGAACTCTCGTTTTCTGCTTTCAATTTTAACAAGACTATAGCAAACATGAATATCAAACTTTACTTTGTTCTTCCCTCATTTATCAATCTTTGTAGCATACCAATAGTAATATATTCAACCAATGTCTTAATACGAAAAAAAAACTGTGAGCTACGATGTAAAGATTCCAAACTAAAATAAACTAAATAAGACATAAAGAATATTATTATTATTATAATAATAATAATAATAATAATAATAATAATAATAATAATAATAATAATAATAATAATAACAAGAATCATGATTGATTTAGTCTACTTCAGCAAATAACATTTGATCCGAAAGCAAAGGCATGCGTAGCACAGGAGTGCAACAAACTAAATACTTTTTGCTTTCAACCTTAAAACACCAAATATCTTACAACTACCAAATTAATTTCCGGAATTCAACAACTACTACTCTTTATTATACTTTCAACTGCACCAAATCAGGCTACTTAGAAGAACATAGTACTGAAAAATATATATAAGTCAATCACAAATAAACTGATACTACGTTCTAAACTTCTATCTTTAAACCTATAAAAAAAAACCATTACTACAACAGTCCAAACAATCCGAGATTATTTACGACATCCAAATTTTAAACTAATCGACAGAAATTAAATGATCTATATTGAAAATAAATAAATAAAAAGGTAGAACAAATTCATAAAAGAACAACACTGCCTTTATTTCATCCTCAGATTGAGAGCTACATCATAAGAGAGTTGGAATTGGTACCTGGATAATTGAAGGAATAAAATCAGAGGTAAGGGACTAGCAGTAACAGCAGCAATAATCAGTTTCAGCACACCAATCTGAACCAGAAATTTGAAATGAAAGGATAACAAAAGCAACTCCAATCGAACTATGACTGAAGCAACTCTAACCAAGCTTTCAAAAACCAGATTTTTACTATCATAAACCCCAGCTCTCTATTCTTAATCCTCTCCTTTGTTCTCAATGTCTTTCTTATCTTTCTTAAACTCACTCAGATTGTATTTATGTGTTCTGTGTGTTCTCTCGAATTTTTCTCTCTTGAATTTTCAGAATGTTTAAGCTTTTTCCCTTCCTCAGAATCTTCTCTCTGTCTCTTTTTCCCATCTGTCTGTCTATCTTGTATTCTTCCTCCGTTTTATTATGATTTTCAGCTCTCTAAAGTGGGCATTCCATTAGTGTTCTATCCACTATATTTCAGCTTTTCGTTTATTAATTACCTATTATCTTAGTGCTCATTATTTATTTTCAGTAGTGCACAATTTCAGTTCTTAAAATCAGTATTTAGTGCAATTTCCACTAAGGAATATTTCCACTTAATTAGCAGCCTTTATTAATTATTGATTAAACCCTTAAACTATTAGCAGCCCTCCCCCCTATATTCAGTTATTGATGTATAATAAATGATGACAAGCAATAAAACAGACTCATTAGGTTATTAGAACTGGCATTTAGCAAGAAACAGTCAATGAACAACATCATTTGCTATTCAACCTCTGAAACAATTAACACGATTACTTTTGACAGGGAGCTAAAACACCACAAAAATACTAACATGTTGATTTTAAGACAAACACCATTAAACACAAGTTAACTAATTTGATTAAACTCTAAAAATGAAGAAAAACTAGAAGTCTAATGATTCATATGGCAGGTGCGAACATTAACAATTAAATACAGAGGTTAATCAACATTCCTAAAATAAGAAAACAAGAACAAACAGAACTAACTAAATTGTACAGGAACACTAAAAATTAACAGAAATATGAATAGATAAACTAACCTAAAGCAATGAAATTTGGTTTGAAGCTAATCGTAACTTCAGCCAGCAAATGAACCAATCAAATACAAGTAGAAGGAAAGAGGAAGAGGCAGAGGTAGAACGAACACTAAGACGAATAGAAATAATAAGGAGAACTTACCGGCTAAACTTGAAATCCGAACTGGATCACTGGTTTGAACCCAAAATAGTGGCAAACGTTTGCTCTTGTTTGAAGAACAGACGAGTGTCACTATTTTGTGCCCAAAACCAGACTGAAATGACCTGAAATGATTGGCATGAATGACCATGTCTTTAGGCTCTTAGGGCTCAACCTTTCGATTTGAAATTCGATGAGCCACAGTAATGTTTGAAGGAACCTGAGTGAGGATTTGGAATGAGGGAAAGAAAGGGGGTCCTGGGGTGTCAGTTTGGGACTGGTTTGAGGGCAGCGCCGCCACTGGAGAATTTTGTGGCGGCGCTAGGGTTCATCCCTTCAAATGAATATTCGAAGGATTTTGGTGTTATTCGAGGGTATGAGTTTGTATATTCGGGAAGAGGAGATGGAGGTGAGGCTAGGGTGTTAACTTGGTGGCCATCGGAGGTGGTGCCGCCAGATACGACGGAGATGTGGATAATGTTTCGATTATTCGATAAGTTAGGGTGGGATTTGAGGGAGACGGGGTATGGATTTGGAACGAGGAGAGGAAGGTGGTCAGGTGGTGATTGGTGAATTGCCGCTGCCGTGAGGCGATTTCAGGCGACGGCTGGTGGTGGCGTTACAGGGCGTCTCTGGAGATGATGAGAGACGAGTGAAGGGGGGTTCTAAGGGGGGGTAGGGTCTGTTTGATTATTTATATATGGGGCAGGAGATTGAATCTGGGCCGTTTGATCAGATGATATCGACGTCTCAGATCAATTCATTTAGAAAAAACGGGGTCGTTTTGTTTTAGTAGGGGATCGGGTTGTGGAGATGGGTCAGGGTCGGGTAACGGGCAAGGTTTTTAGACCGTTGGATGGGGTTTAAATGGATGGCTGGGATTGATTGTCATTGAAACGACGTAGTTTCCCTATCATACTACGTCGTTTCAATGGTCTTGGAGATGAGTTAATCCGAACTGGGTTGGGGTTGATTTTGGGCCTGGACTGGATGGGTTTTGGTGGATTTTAGGGGAAATTCATTTGGGCTTAGGGGATTTGGCCCTAATTCGGGTTTTGAAGACCAAGCTTTCTTTTATTCTCTTTTCTTTTCTTTTCTTTTCTAAAATTCTAATAAAAAATAAAAATACAAACCTAGATTAATTCTTGATCAAATTATCCTAAAAATATTAATTAATAATAATTATCACATATAATCAAATGCCAAGCTAAGAGAAATCCACACAATTTTGATACTAAACTCTAAAATGCTAAGTACGTTATTTTTGTAATTTTTTTTTGTAAAACAACAACTTACTTAATTAAATCCTAAATGTAAATGCAACATATTTTTTGTATTTTTATTAATTTAAATAAATAAAAATGCACACACAAATGCAAACAATTACTAAAAATATCACGAAAAATTCACCAAATTGCACACAATAAAACAAGACAGTTTTTGTTTTGATTTCTTTGGGAGTAGTTCGTATAGGGCAAAAATTACGTGCTCACAATACTTTGATGGCGAAGTCACATAGACTGGGACCTAGTCCGAGCGAGGTCGAACTATAATACTTTGACGGCGAAGGCACATAGCCTGAGTCCCAGTTCGAGTGAGGTCGAACTATAATACTTAGATAGCGAAGGCACTTAGCCTGAGACCTAGTTTGAGCGAGGTCGAACTATAATACTTTGATGGCGAAGGCACATAGCTTGAGACCTAGTCCGAGCGAGGTCGAACTATATTACTTTGACTGCGAAGGCACATAGCCTGAGTCCCAGTTCGAGCGAGGTCGAACTATAATACTTTGATGGCGAAGGTACTTAGCCTGAGACCTAGTCCGAGCGAGGTCGAACTATATTACTTTGACAGCGAAGGCACATAGCCTGAGTCCCAATTCGAGCGAGGTCTAACTATAATACTTTGATGGCGAAGGCACTTAGCCTGAGACCTAGTCCGAGCGAGGTCGAACTATATTACTTTGACGGCAAAGGCACATGGCCTGAGACCCAGTTTGAGCGAGGTCGAACTATACTATTTTGATGGCAAAGGTACATAGCCTGAGTCCCAGTTCGAGCAAGGTCGAATTATAGTACTTTGATGGCGAAGGCACATAGCCTAAGACATAGTTCGAGAGAGGTCGAACTATACTATTTTGATGGTGAAGGCACATAGCCTGAGTTCCAGTTAGAGCGAGGTCAAGCTATAATACTTTGATGGCAAAGGCACTTAGGCTGAGACCCAGTTTGAGCGAGGTTGAACTATAATACTTTGATGGCGAAGGCACATAGCCTGAGACCTAGTCCGAGCAAGGTCGAACTATATTACTTTGACATCGAAGGCACATAGTTTGAGTCCCAGTTCGAGCGAGGTCGAACTATAATACTTTGATGGCGAAGGCACTTAGCCTGAGACCCAGTTTGAGCGAGGTCGAACTATAATACTTTGATGGCGAAGGCACATAGCCTGAGACCTAGTCCGAGCAAGGTTGAATTATATTACTTTGACGGCGAAGGCACATAGCCTGAGACTCAGTTTGAGCGAGGTCAAACTATTATAATTTGATGGCGAAGGCACATAGCCTGAGACCTAGTCCGAGCGAGGTCGAACTATAATACTTTGATGGCGAAGGCACTTAGCCTGAGACCTAGTTTGAGAGAGGTCAAACTATACTATTTTGGTGACGAAGGCACTCAGCCTGAGGGTCATATGTCGTATCCATGTTACGCTCATCTGCTTGACCATGGCATTCAGATTGTTCCAGGGTGATTTTTGATTTCTCGTTTGCGGTTCATTTGCGCCGGTTTCTGGCCTGACACGGTGGAGAGGATGAGTGAGAGCTAAAGCGGGGAAAGGCTCCTCCATCTTCTCTATTTGGCGTGCTTCCGTCGATTCTGGTTTGAGTCGAGTTATCCTCCTGGTGTTTCTTTTCCTTTGATCCAGGAAGAACTAAGAGTTTTCGCTAGGAAATCCCCACAGACGGCGCCAAATTGTTTGACTTAAAATGTTATCGAACAATATTTAAGAAAACCAATCAATATACAAGAAGGGGTAAATCGTAGCCAGCTATAATTAATGCCGAATCAGGAGACAAAGCAACGAGACAGGGGATTTAATCGGGATAACATTTAAGAAACTTTATTGATCAAAGAAACCGACCTGCCTCTCCTTGGAGAGGTTCAGGAAATTACAGTAGTTATATCATCCTTCAGAGCTTTTTCGAAA
>MU778317.1:24521-45216 GCA_026770625.1 Nicotiana glauca
GTCTGACTCTTCCTTCCTCTATTTATAGTCAAAGGCCTCGCGCTCATCACACCCTATCTTGGTCGACCAGGTCGAGGGAGTGACGCTCCCCTCATGGGGGGAGGACTCCGACCTCGAGGCTTGCTTAGTAACTAGTACGGATTGGGCAAGGTCGAGTTCATTAGCCGTCGCTTAAGAAATAGATATTAGGGACGGGGTCGGCACCGCAGTGGTCGAGTGGTCAGGTTTTTAACCAATACAATACTCGCATCATGCCTTAACCAAAAACTTGTGCCTAAGTGTAGATGAGTCAAATTGCAAGACACTCGATGCACCAGAAACCATATTTATAATGCAGCAATGCATCAAATTTTCAGATCAAAATTCCTTCCGGGTCGACCAGAATTAATTTCTAAAGTTTATTCTAAGTCTAATTTGTAGACTTTGCAGCTTTGTGCACTCCTATGGAGAAATTTATATCTCGGGTTAGGAGTATTCAAATCACAAGCCTCTTTTTTCCACAAAGTCAGAGCTCGAAGGGTTGTGGAGTCCATTACTCAAATGGTCACTCAACTATCTGAAATTATCTCCTAAAGTCACTTTTCTTTACTTTGTAACAACAAAGTATTATGCTTATCGCACTCAAAAGGTCACTCAACTAGATTTTCCAAATTTTGGATTGTCAAATACCTATTTAACCCTCTAAATTATAAACATATATCTTCTTTTTATTTTTTAAAAAACTTTTTAATATTATAATTTTTCCATTTTAATTTACATTATGGACTTACCTATAGAATAAATAAATATTATTTAATTAATTAAAAAATAAAAAGTATTTATGTATATATAATGCTGGAATAATAAAATGATGAGCATAGTAAAAAAATTAATTAGAATGATTTTCTATTAACAATAATTTTAGTATTAACAACAACAACAACCCAGTATAATCTCATTTAGTGGGGTTTGGGGAGGGTACTGTGTACGCAGACCTTACCACTATCATGGAGTAGGGAGGCTGTTTCCAAATAGACCATCGGCATCCTTCCCTCTAAGAACTTCCCACCTTGCTCTTGGGGAGACTCGAACTCACAACTTCTCGGTTGGAAGTGGAGGTTATATTAACAACAAAAGTTCAAAATTTATTTACACAACTCAGAATAAAAAAAAATAAAGGTTGTAAAATATATATTCCATACACCTAATAAAAATATTTATTTAAATAAAGGTATTTAAATTATGCTCAATTGTGTGTGTGTGTGTGTGTATGTGTGTGTGTGTGTATATTCCATGCACGATTTAACATAGCATATTTTACCCTATACAGATAGTCTCCATGCTTTTCGGTGACATAACTTTGTGTCATCGAAAAATTTGTAGAAACATAACAGTATAATTGAGCATAATTTTTAAGAATATATAATTTATATTATAAAAATACCTTTATTTAAATAATTATTTTTATATTACGTACATGGAATATATATTTTACAACCTTATTTTCTTTCATTCTGAATTGTGTAAATAATTTTTTGAATTTTTGTTGTTAATACTAAAAAGTTTTAAAAAAATAAAAAGAAGATAAATGTTTATAATTTAGAGGGTAAAATAGGTATTTGGCAATTCAAAATTTGAAAAATCTAGTTGAGTGACTTTCTGAGTGCAATTGGCATAGTTGAGTGACTTTGTTGTTACAAACGAAAGAAAAGTGACTTTAGGAGATAATTTCAGATAGTTGAATGACCATTTGAGTAATTAACACAAGGGTTGTGGCATATCAAAAATTCAGATCCAAACTCCTTTGTGATTGACCAACTTAATTTCTAAATTTGATTTATAAATTTGATATATTTGATTCACATATTTGCACGCTCTCGCTGAATAAATCATATCTGGGTGAAGGACAGTCCAAAATATGAGGGATTGATCCTCCTAAAACAATACACAAAGGGCTGAAACATATCCAAGAATCGGAGCAAAATTCTTCCTGTACTACTTAGATAATGTTTTGAGTTTTCGTTTCAGATGTTGTTGCGTTTGACTTTTCAGATTGTGCGCCTTCACAAAAAAAAATCATATTTTGGCGTAGGAACATCGAAATAACGAGCGGTTTGTGGACATCAAAACCAAACTTCTAGAGCTACAATATATATAAAAATCATAATCAGACTGTCCCTATATCTTTCCAAATATTTCAGAAGTTAGATAACGAGTTCTTACATGCTGGCTCTTTCAGTTTTGCGCGCTCTTGCTGAAAAATTCATAACTCAAGATAGATGCGTTCAAATAACGAGCCATTTGCGGCTTTGAAAAGAAGACTTTGAGATCTACAACATACATTAAACTGGAAGATCCACCCTTTCTGATATAGTTAAAGCAAATTTATGAATTAAGCGCTAAAATCTGGAGGATTGTTCGGGCATCGTACTTCATTGTTTTTTGTAGCTTTGGCAGAGACGAACATGGCGAGTTCTTTATGACATATTAGGTGAAGAAGTACATGATTAACACTATCTTTTTTTGCAAGTGAAGAGCTAGGTATGTGGAACTTCCTATCCATTGAGCCTTGGCATGGATAACTTATTCTTACAACTTAGTGGAGAAGTTCAAGGAGCGTCCTTTTCACGGCTTCGACAGAACAATCAGGGGAGCATTACATCCTTCAATATTTGGCGAAGAGGTGAATATCACAATGTTCACTACCCCCATTGAGACGTCATATCGTTGGCACCGGTACTTGCTGCTGAGCTAAAGCCCCCTGTCGTTTGGCACCGATCATCTAAGCAAAACCAAATGTTTCGTGCCATTGGCACCGTGGCTCCAAATTTTTTCTTTTGCAAATTTTCAAGATAGAATTAGTGGTCATGATGATAAGCAACATCCACTTCCAACCAAGAGGTTGTGAGTTCGAGTCTCCCCAAGAGCAAGGTGGAAAGTTCTTGGAGGGAAGGATGTCGAAGGTCTATTTGGAAACAGCCTCTCTACCTCAGGGTAGGGGTAAGGTCTGCGTACACACTACCCTTCGCAGACCCCACTAAGTGAAATTATACTGGGTTGTTGTTGTTGTTGTAATTAGTGGTCATGATATCTCTAAGAAGATTTCCTAGAGGTTCATATAATTAACGCGGAACCACTCGTCTCTTTATTGTGTCTTGGCGAGATAATCTCGTGGCGTAACCCTATTTTTTGCGGCTGGAGAAGGACATATTTATTAGCAACTCCTTTCACCTTTGGAGAGAAAGCATGTGGCGTACCTCCCTTTCTTGTCATTTGGCGAGACACTTAGAGTACTACTTCCTTTGCAAGTATGTGAAGTAGACATTTTCAACCTTTGGCATGGAATCGCATCTTCTTTCAACTTGTTGAAGAAGTGCATGGAGTGTTCTAGCCTTCAAGCTTTGGTATGGACTTACCTCTTCTTACAACTTGGTGAGGAGGTTCATGGAGCATCCTAATTTTCAAGCTTTTGGCATGGAATGACCTTTTCTTGCAACTTGGTGAAGACGTTTGTGAAATGTCCTAACCTCCAAGCTTTAGCATAGAACCACGCCGTCTTCCAATTTGGAGAAGCATTTTAGGGAGAATCCCGTCCTTCAAGCATTGGAGTAGAACTAACTCTTGCAATTTGGAGAAGAAGTGCATAAAATGTTCTTCTCACAACTTGATGAAATGATACATATAGTGCTCCATCTTTCTAGTTTTGGAGGAGAGCATTATCAACTTCTCTTTGCCATCGTGATAAAGTATACTTTAATTTTATTTATTTATTTATGTGACTGAACTTAGAACGAACTCTAAGTTTCTACGTACCTTCGCGAAGAGGATCAAGTCATTACGTAGTTCAGAGAAAGTATAATTTAATTTTTTTCTATGCAGTTTATACTCGTGCATACAAGGAATGTTTGCAACTTGATGACTTTGCTAAAATTTTAAGAGCTTCGAAACTTAAAGACTTGATCTATTTTGAAGAGCTTTGCAACTTGAATTTCGACTCGAATTTGAAGAGCTTTGCGACTTGAAGTCTTTGCTCGACCTTGAAGAGCTTTTGACTTGAGTCTTTGCTCAAATTTGAAGAGATATGTGACTTGAACACTTTGCTCGAATTTGAAGAGCTTTAAAACTTGAAGACTTTACTTAAATTTGAAGAGCTTTACATCTTGAAGATTTAGTTCAAAATTAGGGAGCTCTGATACATACAATATATACTTTCGATAAGCATTATAACTTGCAGTTTTGGCTCGTGTGTTGAGGAACGTTATAACTTGCAGTTTAGGCTCATGCGTTGAGGAGCATTATAACTTGTAGTTTATTCTCATGCGTCAAGGAGCATAGCGATATGCATAAACTCTTGGGTTTCATTCTCGGATGAAAACTTGCCCCCATCCTCGCCTTCTTGTTCTTCTTCTTTTTCGTAAGGCTCAAAGACATATAGCTCTTGGTCTCCACTTGTGGCCATACTTAGTTCCATATCATGAGCACGAGTTGCTAGTTCTTCAAATATTTTGGCCTTTATGCCTTGTAAGATATAGCGAAGACCCCAACGCATGCCTTGAATGCACATTTCGATGCTAGAAGTTTCACTAAGGCGATCTTTACAGTTGAGGCTTAAGCTCCTTCAACGGTTGATAAAGTCAATAATTGGCTCATCCTTTCTTTTATGAGCATTTGTAAGTTCTTTCATACTTATAATGCGTCTTGTGCTATAGAAACGATTGAGAAACTCTTGCTCCAACTGCTCCCAACTATCGATGGAACCAGATTCGATATCTGTGTACCAATCGAATGCATTACCTTTAAGAGATTGAACAAACTGTTTGACAAGATAATATGTTCCAACATTATTGCAAGTTTCAACAAAGTATGCTACATGTTGTCTCGGATTTCCCTTGCCATCGAATTGTTGCAACTTAGGAGGTTGATAACCAACATGCATCTTCAAGTTATCAATTCTTTGTGTATACGAATTTGCATACGTGAGTGATAATTTTGATGACTCACATTTATCTTTGATAGATTCCATGACAAAGTCTTTTAATTTCCCAACAGGAATCGGACCTTTAACGGAGACTTGAATGTCCTTGGTTATCGTTGCTTACTTTTCAGAGGAGTCTTCTTTCTCTTGTGATCTTTGAAGATTTAAAGGTGTTTGTGTCGATTCTCCCTCTACTATGCTATCCAATGTAAATGTTAACTTCAAAAGTTTAGCATCTTGATCTTGTATGTGCTTTCATAAGCTTTCAATTGCTTTTGTCAAATTTGCAAGTTGTTCTTCTACATTAGAAGCTTGAATAACCATTGATTGCATCATTGTCGTGGACGATGGAGAGTAGCATGGATTTTTACATAGATTGATCCTTGATTAGCTCACGCTATGTGGTGTAAGTGGGGATGATCCATCACTTGAAGCATCATCATCTTCCTTCACAACAGAGTGCTTGGATATGGAGAGGTCAAGTAAAGCAAGAGTTTTCTTGATCCTTTCAGCAACATCGCTTCCTCTTTCAGGTGCATTTGTGGAAGATCTTACTCTTTTTGAGGATGAAGATCCGAAAACAGGGGTTGAAGTGGACGACACTTGGGATGCTTGTTGACCTAGAGAGCTTGCTTTGCTCCTTGTAATTGGTCTGAATCTTCCAAAGGTGACATCGAGGATGCTTTCCATATCAGCATGGAACCTGGAGTTAACAGACTTAGTGGAAGTTGATTTGGAGTTGATTTTCTTTGAAGCCATTTCGATGTTCTTGAACTTTAGTGATTGAAAAGTTGAGATAGGAGATAGAGATTGTCCCACTGGCCGTGCCAGAATTTGTAGACAATAAATTTGCGTCGAGAAAATAAAATCAAGACCGAAAATATTGCAACAATTGTAGTATTTTATTTCGAATATTTGAGTGTACAATCTCTATGATTCCTCTGATTCTACTTTTCTAGTATAAATTCAAGGGCCTTTGAGCTTGATCTTGAATTTGAATTTGATCTATCCGTTGCGAACACTTTAATTATTGCCACGAATTGTATCACGAACAAGTAGCCTTGATCTTGAACGCCTTGTATTTAATTTGACTTCGTTGTTGATCTTGAGTTTGATTGCTTGAACTTGAACTTGATTTGTTCCTCATTCTTGAGCCCGAGCTTGATTTGCTCTTCGTTCTTGAACTTGAACTTGATTGCTTGAAGCTTGAAACTTGTGGAGGAATTTGCAGCGTTTGATCCACGAGCTCTTTCTCGCTTCTTGTTATAACTTCTGGTATTTTTTTTGAGTTATGAAGACCCCTATTTATAGTTGTGGGAGGGAAGAGTTGTGATAAGAACAAACTCTTTCAAACTAATCAAATTGAAGTGTGACACGACCGCATTTGATTGGCCAGAACGTGTCACCTGCACACGTGGCGCGATTTCATTGGTCTTTTACTATGACTTGGCATGCCTTGTTACTTTGACACGTGACTTGATCTTATTGGCTCTTCTGCTTGACTTGGCATGCCATGTCATTTGACATGTGGCACCAAACTGGGCCTCTAGAAAAATGTCATATTGGGCTTAATAAAGTGGGCTCATCACTTTAGCCCAATTAAATGGGCTAGCCCAATAGATTTGGACCTATTTATTTAACCCATATGTATTGTACTTATATAATTAATTCAATTATATTAGCCCATAATATTTATTTAGCTTAATATAGTTCAAATAATTTTATGGATTTAGATCCAATAAAATTTAAATGCCTACAACTTGGTACAAGAATTTTTGCTACTTCAGACCCGTCTACTAGAATGCTGAAGTTTGCGTGATTGCCTTTGCTACTTCAGGCCCGTACGCCTGAAGTTACGCGAAAAGTGGGTACGTTTGTAATTTTTTTTGCAAAGCGGCTTTAAGTTAAAACGTGACCCGAAAAGCGGGTATAGATGCAATTGTGTGAAATTTCCTTATTATAACTTATGGTTATCATAAAATAAATTATTTTTATCATAAAAGTTATCTTATCTAAGCACAATTGTATTTAAAATAAAATGACAAGTAGAATATTTTGTATTTGAATCGATCTGGAATCTAAAATTTTGAAAAAATTATGCCCTTATACGTGTAAAGAAAAAGAGTTTATCAGCACTTTTTTATCAAAAACTGCAGCAACTTATTATCTATTTCAGCACACGTAACTGCTTATTTATTAAATCAGTTTCAACACTTAAAAGTACTTTTCAACACCTAATGCTTATCAACTATTTCAAATCAACTAATCCAAACGGGCTTTTAGACTAAGATAAAAGTCATTTCTCAATTACTTACATTTTTAGACACTCAGTTAGACTATCACCTCTTAGATGCTTAACTTATGTCGAAAATGTAACTACTTTTCCGACAAAAATCACATTTAGCGCGCTACTAAAATTATTTAATTTTTATTTTTTTAACTATTATTTTAAAAGTATGCGATATCAACAATAACAATCCAGTATAATCCTATTAGTGGGGTCTGGGTAGGATAGTGTGTACGCAGATCTTACCCCTACCAAAGGTAGAGAGGCTGTTTCCAAATAGACCCTCGGCATCCTTCCCTCCAAAAACTTCCCACCTTTGCTCTTGGAGTAACTCGAACTCACATACTCTCGATTGGAAGCGAGGGTTGCTATGTGTTGCTTAAAAGTATACGATATCATTTTCCCAGAAGGGAAATGGCACTAAGCCCAGGCCCATTAAAGTAGACAGCCAGCTTAAATTCCAAATTCCCCCCTAGTACCTCCTTCACTCAGTTGTTCAAATTCCTCATTTCCTCTCGCTCAGCCAATCGCAAATCCATCGCTCGAAAAGGTACTCTTCAATCTCCATATTTCAATTCCAAAAACCCCTAGTTGCATTCATATGCTTTACGTATATCTATAGATTACAAGGTTTTCAATATACTCTTCCGTAAAACCCTAGAATGGAGTGGAACCCCGAAACCCTACAATTTCTGTCCCAATGCTTCCTTAATACGCTGTCTCCGTTACCGGAGCCACGCCGTCGAGCTGAAGCGTCACTTGCCCAGGCCTCTGAGAGATCTAACTATGGCCTGGCCGTCCTTCAGCTCGTAGCTGAGCCTTCTGTTGATGAGCAGATCCGTCATGCTGCTGCCGTTAACTTTAAAAATCACCTCAAGGCCCGTTGGGCTCCATCTCCTCCTAAAGAACCAAATGTTCCATCCTTAACCCCAATTTCAAACGCTGAAAAGGAGCTTATTAAGAGTTTGATTGTTTCTCTTATGCTTAAGTTGTCACCCAAGATACAGTCTCAGCTCAGTGAAGCATTGGCCGTCATTGGTAAGCATGATTTCCCGTTACAGTGGCCCACTTTGTTGCCTGAGCTTGTTGCCAACCTTGTTAGTTTGACACAAGCAAATGATTATGTTTCTGTTAATGGTGTTTTAGCTACGATTAATTCTTTGTTTAAGAAGTTTCGATATCAGTTTAAGACCAATGAGTTGCTTGTCGATTTGAAAGAATGTCTTGATAAGTTTGCGAAGCCACTTTTGGAACTGTTTAAAAGAACAGTGAATGTAATCGATCAAGCTGTGGCGTGTGGGGCTGCAGATGCAGCGACCCTGAAACTGTACGTAGAGTCTCAGAGGTTGTGCTGTAGGATATTTTATTCGTTGAATTTTCAGGAGTTGCCTGAGTTCTTTGAGGACCATATGGATGAGTGGATGATTGAGTTTAAGAAGTATCTCACTGTGAAGTACCCCGTGCTTGAGGACAGCGGGAATGATGGTCTTGCTGTTGTCGATGGCCTGCGTGCTGCAGTGTGTGAAAATATTGGTCTTTATATGGAGAAGGAGGAGGAACTGTTCCAAAAGTATTTAAGCGGCTTCGTGGAGGCTGTATGGAGTCTTCTTGTGGTTTCATCTGCATCTTCTAGCAGGGAACGGCTAACTGTTACTGCAATCAAGTTCTTAACCACTGTTAGTACAAGTGTTCATCATGCTCTCTTTGAAAGAGATGACATTTTGGAACAGATTTGTCAGAGTATTGTTATTCCCAATGTGATGTTGAGGGATGAGGATGAGGAGTTGTTTGAAATGAACTATATTGAGTTTATTAGAAGGGATATGGAAGGGAGTGATCTTGACACGAGGAGGAGGATTGCATGTGAACTGCTCAAGGGCATTGCCATGCATTACAAAGTCAAGGTCACGGAGAAGGTTTCCCTTCAAATCAAAAATTGTTTGGCCTTGTTTGCTCAGAATCCAGAAGCAAGTTGGAAATATAAGGATTGCGCTATCTATTTGGTCGTCTCCCTTGCAACTAAAAAGGCAGGTGGTAGTTCAGTCTCAACTGATCTTATAGATGTTGAGAACTTTTTTGGTTCAGTTATTGTACCAGAGCTGCAAAGTAGGGATGTGAATGCCTTTCCAATGTTGAAGGCAGGTGCATTGAAGTTCTTTACTATGTTTAGAAATCAGCTGCCAAAGGCTGTTGCAATGGCATTGCTTCCAGATGTTGTGCGTTTCCTTGCTGCAGAGTCCAATGTGGTTCATTCTTATGCTGCGAGTTGCATTGAGAAGCTCTTGCTTGTCAAAGATGAAGGGACACGAGCAAGATATACAGCCACAGATATTAGTCCCTTTTTGCTTGTGTTGATGTCGAACCTTTTCAGTGCCTTGGAGAAGCCAGAATCCGAGGAGAATCAATATATAATGAAGTGTATCATGCGAGTGCTTGGAGTTGCTGAAATTTCTCGTGATGTCGCTTCAGCTTGCATAACTGGTCTGACAAATGTTCTCAACAGAGTCTGCCAGAACCCAAAAAATCCTATCTTCAACCATTATCTTTTCGAATCAGTCGCTGTTCTTATTAGGAGAGCCTGTGAGAGGGATCCTACTCTCATATGTGCTTTTGAAGGAAGCCTTTTCCCTAGCCTCCAGATGATCTTAGCTAATGATGTGAGCGAGTTCTTCCCTTATGCATTCCAACTGTTGTCCCAGCTTGTTGAGTTGAATAGACCTCCTGTACCTCAGCACTACGTGCAGATCTTTGAGATTCTCCTTTTACCCGAGTCATGGAAAAAGTCGGCAAATGTTCCTGCTCTTGTTCGCTTGCTCCAAGCATTCCTTCGTAAGGCACCCCATGAGCTTAACCAACAGGGCAGACTGTCTAATGTTCTGGGTATTTTCAATACACTAATTTCATCTCCCAGCACAGATGAACAGGGGTTTTATGTGCTCAACACGGTTATTGAAAACCTTGGGTATGATGTGATCTCACCTTTTGTCGGCCACATTTGGGTTTCACTTTTTAATCGGCTGCAGCATGGCAGAACACTGAAGTTTATGAAGAATCTTGTCATATTCATGTCTCTTTTCTTGGTCAAGCATGGGTTACAAAATCTTGTGGTTTCGATGAATGCTGTTCAAAAGGATGTCTTCCATACAATTGTGGAGCAATTTTGGGTACCTAACCTCAAGTTAATCACAGGATCAGTTGAACTCAAGCTGACTTCTGTTGCTTCAACTAAACTAATATGTGAATCTTCAACATTATTGGATTCCAAGGTTCGGGGCAAAATGCTTGACAGTATTGTTACTCTTCTCTCTAGGCCAGAGGAAGAGAGACTGTCGGAGGAGCCAGACGTTCCAGACTTTGGGGAGACTGTGGGTTATAATGCAACTTTTGTCCATCTTTATAATGCTGGGAAGAAAGAAGAGGACCCTTTGAAGGAAGTGAGTGATCCAAAGCAATATTTGGTGGCTTCCTTGGCAAATCATGCTGCTAGTTCCCCTGGGACATATCCACAACTTATTAGGGAAAATCTTGAGGCAGTAAATCAAGCAGCACTTCTTCAGCTCTGCAGCTCCTATAATCTTTCGATTGTTTGAGAACAATCTGGGTGGTGGTATGCCTTCTTCTTGGTGCTTTTTTGTCCCGTTTAATTGTCATTTGATGTTGTCCAATCGATACTTCTCATTTTTAAGGATTAATCTTAATGGTAGTGTTTGGAGTTTTTGTGTCGTACATCTTTGATTAAATGACTCATTGAAAAGAAGATTCGTTGAATATGTCTTAGAATCCTGTGTTCAGGTTATCAGCAATTATTTTTTCTCACTGCTACTCGAAGGAAGATAAATTGATAGAATAGTTATGCTTGCAGATATTACCTAATTAATTATTTTAGGTGATAATAGAGTTGCTTGAGTTAACATTCGTTTTTTTTTTCCTACTGTGCCGTTAGTTTGACTATAACGAACGCCTGTTTATTGAATTGTATAGTCTGGCCATTTTATCACATTAAGCATTGTAAATGTAAGACAGCTTAACTTTTTTTGGTTTAGCTGCATTTATTGTGGTGGGAATTGTGATAGTTTAGTGCGCCAAGTTGCTTATATCGGATATCCCTGATGTTTAATGTGTGCGCTTCGTAAGTGGCTGCTTCCGGCTCATTGAAGTTAGTTTGCAGTTCGAGGTTCTTTATGCGATTTTTTAGGCTGCCAAGCTTTTTGCGACATTTTTTGCTTATGATAAATTTTAGCTTAATCATGAACCTGGCTCAAAGTGTAGAAAAGAGTCAGTCTACGTTACATATGCTTTGTTCAGCCCTCAGTCCCTTGGCTTAACAGAAAGATTATACAGTGCAGGATGCACATCACGACTTTGAATCTGTGCTGGTGAACTAGGTCTAGTATTTAAATGGAGAAAGGCAGGGCAGAGGAGTCCACCCATTATTCACCAAGTTCCAAAGCTAGAAACAATGTATTTATTGGTTATTAAGAAAAAAAAGGCCTTTGTTCAGAAAAAAAGAGTTGTCTAATGGAAATTTGTGACAACAACAACAACGACCCAGTAAAATCCCACTAGTGGGGTCTGGGGAGGGTAGTGTGTACGCAGACCTTACCCCTACCCCGAAGGAGTAGAGAGGCTATTTCCGAAAGACCCTCGGCTCAAGAAGACAAAAAGAGACAATATCAGTACCACCGTAGAAATCATAAGAAAAATAACAAAATGAAAACCAGAAGATAGATGCAAAGCAAAAGCGATAGCCAACAAGTAGACCTGGCACTATGAGAAACGAAAGAATAGTAAGACACAACATTGCCACTAGCTATCTTAGACAAAAATCCTACCAGACTAGTCTCACAAAAGTACGGAGTAAGGCTAGACTCAACTACCTCCTAACCTACAAACCTAATACTCGACCTCCACAGCTTCCTATCAAGGGCCATGCCCTCGGAAATCTAAAGCCAAGGCGATGTCCTGCCTGATCACCTCTCCCTAATACTTCTTAGGCCGCCCTCTACAGCTACGAATATTGTTCAATGAAATGTCACGGGTTTAGGGCAGATAATGTGTCTCTGCCCCTTTTTGTTAAAGGATGCACCATTGATGAGCGTATATTAAGTAAAATGTCTTGACTTGACGCTGAGTAACTCGAATCTATATCTCTATTATCTATCGGGCACTTGGCAATATGATGGTCAAGCTCAGTTCTGTGCTTGTATCTTTGTTTGTCATCACTTCATTATGTTGCACGAACTCATGCTTAAGAAAAGGGAAGTGGGTCATGCCTCCATTTTTACCATTGTTCTTGAAATTTGTTGCATCGTCGATTTTGTTATCTCTTGTTCTGTTTCTTTCTTTAACTCTGCCATGGACTAGGACTTCACTTCTTAAGGCCTTAAATCTGTTGTTTGACCTGTCTTCTCATTTCAATATACCTTTGGATCTGCTTTATCTACAGGGTTCCTTTCAACTTATATGCCTTTTAAGTTATTTTTATATGCCTGATTTTTCGCAGGTTGAACTCTCAGGATCTGTCATCAAGAAGACATGTTTGTGGGTGCTCCGGAATTCGGTTCTTCCCTCCTTGCACTTCTCTTTTTATGTTGCTTATGGATCTGATGAAGCATGTAACTCTTGTGTGTCTGATACAGTGATGCGAACTGTTGATCTAGTTTCCAATTCGTCTTTTTCTGTTGTGGAGTTTGCACTGTGCGTCAAGCTTTCCTTCTTTCATCTTCCTGTCGCCAGTGGCAGTAGCCTCTATTGCCTCTATATTTCCGACTGGGAAAGGTTTAGTTTTTGTGGAGTTATATATGTGATTCTTAAGTCTTGAGGGATATAGTCAAGGGTTTGCTTCATCAAGGATTTTGATGTGTATGTGGTCAAGAAAAAATAGAAATGGTCAAACACCTAAAATTTTCAAGGTTGAGTTGTTGTCATGGTCATTTTTCTATTTCGTGCTTGTTAAACTTTGTGCTCGCTGTTTCTACGGTGGAATATAATCATTGCGACATCTGCTGTATCAGGATTCAGGATAGCATTTTTATATGATTTTCTCCCCTTTTTAAATTTTCTTTCAAGTTCTCATCTGGATTAGTGTATAATTAGCAGGACTAGAAGATTGGATAGCTATCAGTATGTGAGGTTATTATAGCACGTTATGAAAGGAAAATTATAGTTTCGATGTAGAATTTCAAAATACCAAAAAAGGAGGAGCAAACAAATCGTTGTCTTTTATTCTGGATCGAATCGTTGTCTTATATTTTGGTGTAAATTTTATCTCATCTGCCCTTCGTTTTATAAGATTTGACATTATACCATCCCTAACATGTGTGGTAAAATCTTTTATACTACTATAATTTTGTACATCTTATGATTCTCTTTATTGTGTATTACTCTTTTAGTACAATAAACGTCGCTTTAGATTTTAAAGAATAAAACACAATTCAAACACGAGAATTTCATAAATATATGTTTGAAATACAGCCGTCCAAACATAAGTTGTTTTCCAGAAAGCTCTAAAAAACATTTGGATTAAATTTCTTGAAAAGACGTTTCCAGAAAATTATTGGAAACGCCACCCAAGTAACGAAGTGAGAACCAGTTTTTGACCTTGTTGGGGCTCAATTGGCTTTTAATATTTACAAGAATTTTGGTAAAGAGTGCTGCTATTCGGCCAAACTGAGCGTGGTCCAACAATGATCACACTGATGAAATACCAGTAAAGCCCTTCATTCCGCATTTAGCTTAATGGCTATTTTTTCCTCCAAAATTAGTTAATAAATATTGATTATACCAAAACATTGATCCCATAAATAATTATTCTTTCACGGAAAGATCAACCAACTTCATATGTATACCTACACTATTACGTATTTATTTTATTTTTAAATAAAATTTATACGGATAGAAAAATCAAAAGCTTTCGTATAAGTATACTTATATTTTTACGTATTTTAAAAAAAATACAATTTATACGATGGGAAGATCAAAAGTCTAGTATCTATATATAATACTATAAGTTTATACGGTATACAAACTTATAGCATACACTTATGTTAAGAAAGCTTTCATTAAACGCATAATTCACCACAAATCCCCCTAATCTAAACATGAATCCTAACCTAGAAACTAGTTTGGAGCATTAAACATGAAAAATAATATTTGTAAAATATTTTTAAGAATATTCAAAGAATAATGCATATTCTTTGAACAGAAAGCTAAAAAACGATACAAAAAAAAAATTTACGAATATTTTTAAGATACAAAAATACATTGAAGAATACTTGGGACATATTTTTACGAATATTCAAAGAATAATGCATATTCTTTGAAGAGAAAAAAAAAAAAAAAGATACAAAAATGATATAGCCCGGTGATGAGGTAATTGTCAAATAGCCGTTTATATAATAGTTATTTATAATAAGGTCATTCATATCGGCATATAGCTACCATATAAGTCCATTGACTAATATGGTTGTAGTCATATAACCTATGCTAATTATATCATTGTGATTCATCGTAATATCGATAGCTTGTACAATAGCCGGTTATATTAATTTCATACATATCGGCCTATAGCTACCATATAAGTCCATGGACTAATGTGGTTGTAGTCATATAACCTATGCTAATTATATCATCGTGATTCATAGTAATATCGATAGCTTGTACAATAGCCGGTTATATTAATTTCATACATATCGGCCTATAGCTACCATATAAGTCCATGGACTAATGTGGTTGTAGTCATATAACCTATGCTAATTATATCATCGTGATTCATAGTAATATCGATAGCTTGTACAATAGCCGGTTATATTAATTTCATACATATCGGCCTATAGCTACCATATAAGTCCATGGACTAATGTGGTTGTAGTCATATAACCTATGCTAATTATATCATCGTGATTCATAGTAATATCGATAGCTTGTACAATAGCCGGTTATATTAATTTCATACATATCGGCCTATAGCTACCATATAAGTCCATGGACTAATGTGGTTGTAGTCATATAACCTATGCTAATTATATCATCGTGATTCATAGTAATATCGATAGCTTGTACAATAGCCGGTTATATTAATTTCATACATATCGGCCTATAGCTACCATATAAGTCCATGGACTAATGTGGTTGTAGTCATATAACCTATGCTAATTATATCATCGTGATTCATAGTAATATCGATAGCTTGTACAATAGCCGGTTATATTAATTTCATACATATCGGCCTATAGCTACCATATAAGTCCATGGACTAATGTGGTTGTAGTCATATAACCTATGCTAATTATATCATCGTGATTCATAGTAATATCGATAGCTTGTACAATAGCCGGTTATATTAATTTCATACATATCGGCCTATAGCTACCATATAAGTCCATGGACTAATGTGGTTGTAGTCATATAACCTATGCTAATTATATCATCGTGATTCATAGTAATATCGATAGCTTGTACAATAGCCGGTTATATTAATTTCATACATATCGGCCTATAGCTACCATATAAGTCCATTGACTAATATGGTTGTAGTCATATAACCTATGCTAATTATATCATTGTGATTCATAGTAATATCGATAGCTTGTACAATAGCCGGTTATATTAATTTCATTCATTAAGGTCATTCGTATCGGGCTATAGAAGCCGTATAAGTCCATTGACTAATATGGTTGTAGTCATTTAATCTATGCTAATTATATCGTTGTGATTCATAGTAATATCGATAGCTTGTATAATAGCCGTCTACATAATTTCATTCATTAATGTCATACATATTAGTTTATAGCAACCATATAAGTCCATTGACTAATATGGTTGTAGTCGTATAACTATGCTATTTATATCGTTGTGATTCTTAGTAATATCGACCGTTTATATAATTTAATTCATTATGGTCACACGTATCAACCTATAGCAACCATATAAGTCCATTGACTAATATGGTTGAAGTCATATAACCTATAGTAATTATATCGTTGTGATTCTTAGTAATATCGATCGTTTATATAATAGCCGTTTATATTAATTTCATACATATCGGCCTATAGCAACCATATAAGTCCATTCACTAATATGGTTGTAGTCATACAACCTATGCTAATTATATCATTGTGATTCTTTGTAATATCGACCGTTTATATAATAGCCGTTTATATTAATTTCATACATATCGGCCTATCGCAACCATATAAGACCATTCACTAATATGGTTGTAGTCATATAACCTATGCTAATTATATCATTGTGATTCTTAGTAATATCGAACGTTTATATAATTTAATTCATTATGGTCATACGTATTGGCCTATAGCAACCATATAAATCCCTTGACTAATATGGTTGACTTCGTATGTCTAATATGGTTGAAGTCATATAACCTATGGTAATTTTATAGTTATGATTCTTAGTAATAGCGACCATTTATATAATAGCCGTTTATATTAGTTTCATACATATCGGCCTATAGCAACCATATAAGTCTGTTGACTAATATGGTTGTTGTCATATAACATATACTAATTATATCATTGTGATTCTTAGTAATATCGATCGTTTATATAATAACCGTTTATATTAATTTCATACATATCAGCCAATAGCAACCATATAAGTCCATTCACTAATATGGTTATAGTCATACAACCTATATATGCTAATTATCTCATTGTGATTCTTTGTAATATCGACCGTTTATATAATAGCCGTTTATATTAGTTTCATACATATCGGTCTATAGCAACCATATAAGACCATTCACTAATATGGTTGTAGTCATATGACTAATATGGTTGAAGTCATATAACCTATTTAATTATATCGTTGTGATTCTTAGTAATATCGATCGTTTATATAATAGCCGTTTATATTAATTTCATACATATTGGTCTATAGCAACCATATAACTCCATTAATTAATATGGTTGTAGTCATATAAATTATGCTAATTATATGTTGTGATTCTTAGTAATATCGACCATTTATATAATAGCCTTTTATATTAATTTCATGCATATCGCCTATAGCAACCATATAAGTCCATTCACTAATATGGTTGTAATCATATAACCTATGCTTATTATATCATTGTGATTCTTAGTAATATCGACCGTTTATATAATAGCCGTTTATATTAATTTCATATATATCGGCCTATAATAACCATCTAAGTCCATTGACTAATATGGTTGTAGTCATATAACCTATGCTAATTATATCGTTGTGATTCTTAGTAATATCGACCGTTTATATAATAGCCGTTTATATAATTTAATTCATTGTCATACGTATCGGCCTATAGCAACTATATAAGTCCATTGACTAAAATGGGTATAAGTCCATTCACTAATATGATTGAAGTCATATAACCTATGGTAATTATATCGTTGTGATTTTTAGTAATATCGACCGTTTATATAATAGCCGTTTATATTAGTTCCATACATATCGGCCTACAGCAACCATATAAGTCCATTGGCTAGTATGACCTTATTTATATAATAGTAAATATATAATTCGACATATTTTTATCTATTAATCTTAATTATAATAATCTTCATCAAAAATCTAATTTATAATAAAAGGAAAATCATGATTAAATTTTAGAACTAAAATGTATTCTAACTTCTTTATTGGAGGGAAACCAAGATGACATTTTTGGACTAAAATGTCAAATACAATTTTCGGAGGGAAACAAAGGGAAAAGTAAAATTATGATTGGAGGGAAATAGAAAGTTTTGAATTTTTATATATCTCTTAAACACAAGAACAACATTTCCAACTCTTTAAACAAAATAGATACTCTAAACATGAATGCTAACAAATGGATTGAAGATGAATTCTATCCATGGTTTCGAATGGGCGTGCCCAGATCGTACATCAAGTGTGATTATCTGGTAATTTTTTAAAAAAAAATATTTTCATGATTTGATAACTGTTGATTATCCCAACTTGCAATGAACCCTGAACCCTATCTTTACACTGTGTTCTTGTAGTTTCTTCCAAAGATTATCTGTGGTTATCTTCCACCTATTTCGGTTAAAATAATGCTTCGATATAATGGGAAGGAGTGAGTTGTGACTCTCACAAGTGGTGTTCGGAGAAGACTCGTTAATGGGTGAAAATAATTTATTGTCGACAATAATCTGAAGAAAGGGAGTGTTCTTCTCTTTGAACTAGTTCAGGCTACATCAGGGGTTGTGATCTTCTCTGTTGAAGTGCTAGGATAAACTAATGCTCAACTTGATAATTTCTTCTCTTTAGTTATATGTATTGACTTCAAATGGATCAAAGTAATGGATTAATATGAATGTTCCTTATAATATTTTTTTTATTTTTTTATTTATTATTGTTATATTTATTTATTTTAAGAAGACTATTGGTTTAAAATAGACAATTAAAATTGAGAAATTATTTAACAATATATTTAGTGTAGAAGTCCCCTTGTTCTTTTCTATCATTTTACAACCAAGAACAAGACTAGGAAGATTATTATTTATTTTTTAAAAAGTTTAAAAATCGACATTAATTTGCTCATAGAGAAGTGGAAAAATTAATACAAAAAATCAAAAATTATATTTACCAATACAAAATTTTGGAGATCGTTCCGTTATTAATTAGAATTCAACTACCAAGCTGAAAGTTAAGCCTATGAGATAAAACATATGAAGTGCACTACCACTATATGGCAGAAGTTTAGAAAATGTAAAAAAAATTCAAAATCTGTGAAGTGTACTGCCATTATATGGCAGAAGTTAAAAAAAAAATTCCAAAATCTATATAGGCGGATGGATAAAGACAAGCTTCTATAATTAATGGAGGAGTATAATGGTGCATAGAGGAGTGAAATTGACTACTGAAAAGTGTAATGGTTGCATAAAGGAGTGGAAGGGGCTACTGAAAAGTGTAATGGATGCATGAAGGAGTGGAAGAGGCTGTTAGGATATGTAATGTCCGCATGGAGGAGTAGATATGACTACTGGAAAGTATAATGGCTGCATAGGGTCTCTAAAAAGAGACTTTAAGTTCTAATGGGAAGTGGACCAGCTTATTAGCTTAGCCAAATACCCTCTTAGTCACCAAGCTTATTCACCGTTAAAGCCTAAAATATAACTAATTTTAGACAAATAATAATTTTCACTAGTTGCCTACAATATTATAGATGAAATTAGTTTGTCACCAATAACTTTAGAAATTGTAACTAATGTTACTAAATAACTAGCGACAATCCATTTTTTGGTGGAAAACCTGAGTAGATAAAACTATCGCTACGAAATTTTTGTTTCTTCACTAAATGTATGTGTGTGTGCATTTAAGTACGACTCTAATTTTTGTTCAAAAAAAGACAATAATTAGTGATGAACTTTTTATGGTACCTAATAATTTCATAGGTAAAATAGAGATGTTACATTGATTGTCACTAATTTGTTTATGCTATTAGTGACAAAAACTAAGATAGCAAAAAATATAAAACTTTAAGTGACGAAACTATTTCGTAGCGAAAATATAACTAATTTTAAGACAAACAATTATTTGTCATCAATTGTCTACAACATTAGTGACGAAACCAATTTGTCACCAATAATATTAATTTTGTGGCTAATATTAATCAATATTTGGCGCCAATATATTTTTTTTTTGAAAACTTTAGTAGACAAAAATTTTGCTTCGAAATTTATGTCTTGTGACTAAAAGTATGTGCCTCATATATTTAAGTACTAAATATAATTTTTGTTACAAAAAATAAATTATTAGTGACAAATTTTCAATTATAGCTAATATTTTTGTGGTTAAAAATCACATTTATTGTAGTGGCTTCTTAGTTGAAGCACTATATATTTAAGTGTTAGGGTTAGAAAGTAATACAGTATTATTTCAGTGATACAATAATATAGAACTATAATACAATAGTTTAATCGTATTTTTTAATACACTATGCGTATATTTTAGTTTATTTTGTTTAATTGGTATAGTATTTGTATATGAGTATAAATTATTTTATGGAAATAATGTAGCATGCATGAGTAAATGTGAAAGAAGCATGGGGAAGGTAAAACAATTAAACTAATGAGAGAGAATTGGAGGGAAAAAATTAAATTAAAAAATAAATATGCTAAAGGGTATATCTAGAAAACGAAAATGCTTAAATATCTATTATACCCTCAAAAGCCGTACGAAGTTACTATAATACCTCCATTCCGGACATTTGGGCCATTCTTGATTTGTCCAAATATATTTTCCGTTTGGTAAAATGGCCTCTCAAAATGAATATTTTCCACCAAGGTCTGTTATTTGATCATAAGACTCGTAACTTTGACTTGGGAATTCCCAATGCATATATTTCTTTTTCATTTTTATAACTTAAAGCGTTTCTCTACTTTTTCACAGATCTTGAGTCAGGTATTTTTAAAAAATATATATATATGGCACAGTATAATATTTCCACACGGGGG
>MU778317.1:45908-56160 GCA_026770625.1 Nicotiana glauca
GGGGGGGGGGGGGGGGTGTTTCTCTTTCTAACATCATGCATGCGCCATAGTCCGATGTAAAACTAAAGGGGTGGTTTATTCACACACTAATAATGTTTTTGATTATAATTCAAAGATTAACATACAGAGAAGCACTCATAGTTAATAAATGTAGACATACATACACACATAATATTATACCGTAACAACATTTGACAACCAAATAAGGACTAATAATATAATACCTAGCTAGTGGGGTTATTTTTTCCAATCCCACCAACCAAACAATCCCTAATTAACTAAAGGGTAACTAACTCATTATCATCACTCTATGCATATTAAAGTTTTTAAAATTTTGTTCTTTTTTTTGGTATTTGAAAAAGCGCTCTGTAATAATTTAGTACTCCTATTAAAGAGACTTTTAGTGGTGTTCACCACATCAACCATCTTTCCTTAACTTTAATAAGTAGCTCAGAAGGTGTTGGAGCTCAACAAATATATTAACTACTTTTGCTCCACATAGTATTAAAAGTAGTCCCTGCAATTGCAAATGCTGTGAATTCTCACACTTGCCTGACTTCCACTTATTTTTAATAATATATTGTTTGAAGTTATGTTTTTTTTTTTTGCTTTACGTTTTGATTGGGATAAAAAGAAGGATGTATTTGATTAATGGAAGGACGAACATCGAGATTGGTTCGGTAGTTTCTTTCGTCTCATAAGCAAAAGATGAAGTAAACTTAGAAATATTGAATAATTTCTAGGATAGCTTAATTTGATTAATCCGTCCTAAACAATATTTTACTTTCAACTGGGAAATTTACATGGACTAGCCTAATTATCAATAAATCTCGAAAAAGAATAATCAGTTAATGATCCCTTTCTTTCGCTTGCCTTCACCAATTAATCTCCTATTCAAGCACTTATTAAAATGGAGAAACCCCTAATAAGAAACAATTTTTTCTTAATGGAAAGAAACCGAATTAGCTAGCCAATGGTTCAGAATTCCGAGTATCGAATATTATTAACCAAGAGCGTACGAGTCTAAACAATTTTGTAGGAATAATAGATTGTTTGTTTTTTCTAAAGTTGAGTAGTAAGTGGTAGAAATATTCGAAGGAAAATTGGAAAAAGATTATGTAGAAGTTTGTGAAATCCATATAATGTTGTAGCCAACTTTTGAAGCACCAAATTTAGGTGACCCAATCAGATGACAGAGGAAAAGTGCTACAATTGACTAATTACTCAAGTACTCCCTTCGGTCCAAAACAAGTAATTTTTTAGTTTTTTTTCGTTGTCCAAATAAGCAATTTTTTTTAGATTTTATGAATGAATTAATTATTTTTTTACTACATTGTCCTTAAAGTAAATATTGCTGGAATATGTTTTAGGAATATTATGTAAGATAATAAGGGTTAATATGGTCAATTTTATTGCTAATTAATTCTAAAAGGTGAATTTCTTAATTTGTGTGAAAACATCCAAAAAAAAATTTAATTATTTTAGATCGGAGGAGCAATGAATATACCTAATTTGACCAACACTTGACTTATTAGTTAGTGCTTAGAATTCACGAATGTAGGCGTAAAGTTACCTGGCCCTAGAAATTATGTTTTGGCCAAGAGAGACATGAAAATCCCCTTTGTATATTTTTCATTATTTTCATATATTTTTATGTTTAAACATTGAGACTTTACTTCAACTATGACTGTATGAGTGTATTGTGATGATCCGCCGTGTCATCATGCCACATAAGTATCATTTGGCATATATTAATGCCATGTGGAAGCTTACATAAGAGGAAGGCTAGCATTTGTGAGAAAATTCTAGAGAAATATGAATATTTCCTTAGGAAGGCCCTAGATCCTTATTGATTTGCTAGAAAAATCCTTGGAATCTTCTAGACTTGTAGAAAATTCTAGAGAAGGGACTTACTTGAAAATATTAAGGACTTGTAGAACAATTATTATTTACACACTAGCCCCTAGTTGATTAGTATAAATAGGGGGACCATCCATTTGTAAATTCACCAAGCAAACAATTCAAGTTCTCTTTAATACAAAGTTTCATTTAATAATTCTCTTGTGTTCTTTCTTCCATTCTCTTAGCGATCTTGAGTGTAGTAAGGCTGACTTGGCATAGCAAGAACGTGAGCAAGTTGTGCAAGATCATGAGTGAGTTGTCAAGTGCCGCACGTGTACAACTAAGGACGTGACAACGTGGTATCAGAGCGAAGGTTTCAACTAAGGGAATGACGAACGAAAGAGAAATTAACGCTACCAACACCCAAGCCAACGTCATCCAGGTTGCTGTTGGCAAGAGCGGCAGTGGAAAAAAGAGGAATGCCACCAACAAGAGACAGGAGGTGCCACCTGAGGTTGTGTCAAACGAAGGGCTTACATTCCAAGAACCATCTGCCACTGAGGCGAGTGAGGATGAAGTGGAGGCCCTGCCCGAGGACGTCTCGCTCGGTGAAGAGTGGGTGATGAAGATGAACGCGGGAATGGACACCGTGGAGATCTTTGTCCAACGCTTGGGGAAGGTGGAAGGCACCCTTAGCGTTCTTGAGGGTCACACTCTTGAAGAGATTGAGAGTATCCGAAATGACTTGGAGGGACGTACACAGACCGAGATGGAACTAAGGCAATCCATCACTACCTTAAAGTGCAGACTCATGGAGGCTTTGAGTACTATCGATGCGATGAAGGCAAAGATAGATTCACTCGAGGAGCATCTTAATGCTGGTGTGACCGAGGCAGCCAACAATGTTATGGTGACGAGAGAGGCCAAGATCGAGGCTACCATCGGTGTTCAAAGGTGTTCGTGATGCACAAGAAGTGGAAAATTTCCTTTGGCACTTGGATAACTACTTCAGGCACGACAAAGTGAGGGACGACGAGGACAAGATCAACACTCTATTTTTGTACCTCTCAGAGACTACCATGCTTTGGTGGAGAAGGAAGATGGCCGATGTGGATAAAGGTCTATATACTATTAGTACATAGGATCAGTTTAAAGCTGAGTTCAAGCGACAGTTCTTTCCAAACAATGTCTTATACGAGGCAAGGCTCAAGCTTAGGGAATTGAAGAAAATAGGGAGAATACGTAAATATGTCAAGGAGTTCACTATCCTTATGCCTCAAATCCCCAACCTAACCAATGATGACTTGTTGTTCCACTTCATGGACGGGTTGCAAAATTGGGCTAAGCAGGAATTGCAACACCGACAAGTCACTGATATAGACCAAGCCATAGTGGAGGATGAATCATTGATGGATTTCAGGCATGCAAGCACGACAAAGGCAATGGCAAGGAGTCAAAGGTTAACAATGTCAAAGGTGGGGGAGATCGTGGCAAAGGCAAGGAGATACATCAGCAATACTCCAAGACTCAAGATTCTAAAAAGTCGAGTGATCGTCAGGGCTATGCCGAGAAGAAGGAACAGGCCGAGAAGAGGGGATGCTACATATGCGGAGAGCCGCACGGCTTCATGAATTGTCCCGACCTAAAGAGCCTCAGCGCCATAGTCCGTGAACGAAAGGAGCAGCCGCAATGAGAGAGTTCAGGAACCGCACAGTTGGGTATGATCAGATTATGTGGTGCCGTCACAAAGCAAGCTATACAACCTACCAAGAATGACAATCAGTACGTGGATCTCACTATCAACAACAAGCCCGGTCGTGCAATGGTGGATACTGGAGCAACTTATAATTTTGTTACTGAGGCTGCCGCAAAGAGACTAGAATTGAAGCTTGCTCCAACCAACTCTCGCGTCAAGACCGTGAATGTCGAGGTACAAAATGCTCGTGGGGTAGCTACTGGAGTATGTGTCAAATTGGGAGCTTGGTAAGGTATGACAAACTTTACCGTAATTGTTATAGATATCTTTGACATCATACTGGGGCAAGAGTTCTTTAGACATTATCATACTTTGATCGACCCCTACCTCCAACGTCTCTTGGTTATGGAGAGAGAAGGAGCTTGCATGGTACCTACAATGACTCATCCATACGGACAGATCGAATCACAAATCTCAGCTATGCAGGTTGTCAAAGGGATCAAGAAGGGGGAGCCAACGTTCGTGGCAACCATTGCAAGTCTAGAGGAAGACAAGAGTTTTCAAGAGACATTGCCACCTTGCATAGAGAAGTTGCTCGAGGAAAAAAAGATGTCATTCCCGAGGAGTTGCCTAAGAACTTTCCACCTAGGAGAGAGGTGGATCACAATATTGAGTTGGAGCTAGGGGATAAGCCACCTGCATTTTTCCCATATCGTATGGAACCACCCGAGCAAGAGGAGCTCAAGAAACAATTGAAAGAGTTGCTGGATACTGGTCACATTCGCCCATCAAAGGCACCTTTCAGCGCACCAGTATTGTTCAAGAAGAAGAAGGATGGATCGTTGCGCTTATGCATAGACTATTGAGCACTTAATAAGGTTACAGTAAAGAATAAGTACCCGATCCCGCTCATTGCTGACTTGTTCGATAGACTTGGGCAAGCCAAGTACTTTACCAAGGTGGATCTTCGAAAGGGCTACTACCAGGTTCGCATTGCTAAAGGGGATGAGCCAAAGATAGTATGTGTGACGAGAAATGGAGCCTTTGAGTGGTTGGTAATGCCCTTCGGCTTAACCAATGCACCGGACACATTTTGCACCCTTATGAACAAGATTTTTCATCCCTACCTTGATCAGTTCGTGGTAGTCTACCTAGATGACATAGCCATTTACAGCAACATCTTGGAGGAACACATGGAGCACTTAAGGAAAGCTTTCCAAGTCTTGCGGGAGAACGAGCTATACATCAAGAGGGAGAAGTGCTAGTTTGCACAATCCAAGGTGAACTTCTTGGGCCATGTCATTAGCAATGGCGAACTACGCATGGACGAGGCTAAGGTACGTGCTATCCAGGAGTGGGAGGCACCTACAAAGGTAACATAGTTGAGATCCTTCCTTGGCCTTGTTAACTACTATCGTCAATTTATCAGTGGCTACTCAGCAAAGGCTGCACCATTGACTGAGCTACTGAAGAAGAACAAGCCATGGGTCTGGACAGAGCACTGTCAAAAGGCGTTTGAACACCTTAAGGCAATTGTAACAGAGGAGCCGGTCTTGGCATTACCCAACTTTTCCAAGACATTTGAGATGCACACAGATGCCTCAAACTTCGCCATTGGGGGTGTCCTGATGCAGGATAAGCATCCCATATCGTTTGAGAGCCGCACGTTAAATGAGACGGAGCGGCGTTACACTGTGCAAGAGAAAGAAATGACTGCCATTGTGCATTGCCTTCAGACATGGCGACATTATCTGCTCGGGTCGAGGTTCGTGGTCAAGACCGACAATGTGGCTACTAGCTACTTTCAGACACAGAAGAAGCTCACACCAAAATAGGCTAGGTGGCAAGATTTCTTGGTTGAGTTTGATTATGTGCTAGAGTACAAGCCGGGCAAAGGTAACGTTGTAGCTGATGCCTTGAGCCGGAAAGCCGAGCTTGCTGACATCACTTCAAAAACTTGGGACATTCGTGAGGCTATAAAAGAAGGCATGAAACATGATCCGATAGCTAAACAA
Source organism: Nicotiana glauca (assembly GCA_026770625.1). Classification (NCBI taxonomy): domain Eukaryota; kingdom Viridiplantae; phylum Streptophyta; class Magnoliopsida; order Solanales; family Solanaceae; genus Nicotiana; species Nicotiana glauca. The sequence continues at coordinate 51,462 of MU778317.1, forward strand.
CTTATCGAGTTAGCCAACCAGGGCAAGACAAGACGTTTTTGGGTAGAAGACGACCTATTGCTTGCCACAGGTTGGCGGGTCTACGTGCCTAAGTTTAGAGATATTAGATGGCGGATCTTAAGGGAGAGTCATGATACAATGTGGGCTGGTCATCCAGGACAATGCCGCACCAGGGCCTTGGTTGAGTCAGTCTACTATTGGCCACGCATGCGAGATGATATAGAATGTTATGTGCAGACTTGTATCGTATGTCAGCAGGACAAGGTTGAGTAACAACAACCCGGAGGACTTTTGGTGCCACTACCAGTTGTAGAGCGTCCATGAGAGAGCGTGACTATGGACTTTATCACTTGTCTACCAAAGTCCGATGGTTATGGTACTAATATGGTGGTCGTGGATAGATTTTTCAAATACGCCACCTTCATGCCCGCCTCACCAGGCTGCACAGCCAAGGAAGCCGCCAAGCTATTCTTTAAGAACGTGGTGAAGTATTGGGGATTACCAAGGCATATAATCAGTGATCAAGACCCCCGCTTTACTGAAAACTTTTGGAGAGAGTTGTTCGACATCCTTGGCACGGAGCTGCACTTTTCTACTAGTTTCCACCCACAGACGGATGGACAAACGGAACGAGTCAATGCCTTACTAGAATGCTACTTGAGGCATTATGTAAGCGCGCATCAGAAAGATTGGGCAAGGCTCCTAGACATCGCCCAATTCTCTTATAACTTGCAGCGGAGTGAGTCCACGGGGCGGACACCATTTGAGCTAGCCACAGGCCAACAACCACAAACTCCACATTCATTACTAGCTGCATTCGAGGGAAAGAGTTTGGGGGCTTATCATATGGCCAAAGGATGGGAGGAGCAGCTTGACACTGCTAAGTCCTACTTGGATAAGGCAGCTAAGAAGATGAAGAAGTTTGCGGACTGTAAACGGCGTCCCACAGACTATAGAGTTGGGGACATGGTCATGGTGAAGTTTAACCCAAGACAGTTCAAGGCACTACGAGGCATGCATCAAAATTTGATTCGCAAGTATGAGGGGCCATTTAAGATCGTCGCCAAGGTAGGCAAGATCTCATACAAGCTTGACATGCCATCGTATCTTAAGATCTACCCTGTCTTCCATGCCAGCATGCTTAAGCCATATCATGAAGATAAGGATGATTCGAGTAGGGGACAATCAAGTCGAGTGCCAATGACTATCACCACCTCCCATGATCGGGAGATTGAGGCTATTATGGATTACCAGGCCAGGCGAAAACAAGGGCAAAAAGTCATCGCTATGTTTCTCGTCCATTGGAAAGGTCAATCACCGGAGGAGGCCACGTGGGAACGATACGAAGACTTGTGGCTATTCAAAGATAAGATCCAAGAGTTTATGCAGCAGCATTGCGCCACGGTCGTCGCAAATATTAGGTGGGGGAGAGTGTGATGACCTGCCATGTCATCATACCACATAGGCACCATTTGGCATATATTAATGTCATGTGAAAGCTTACATAAGAGGAATGCTAGTATTTGTGAGAAGATTCTAGAGAAATATGGATATTTCCTTAGGAAGACCCTAGATCCTTATTGATTTGCTAGGAAAGTCCTTGGAATCTTCTAGGCTTGTAGAAAATTCTAGAGAAGGGACTTACTTATAAATATTAAGGACTTGTAGAATAATTATTATTTACACACTAGCCCCTAGGTGATTAGTATAAATAGGGGGGCCATCCATTTGTAAATCCATCAAGCAAACAATTCAACTTCTCTTTAATACAAAACTTCCTTTAACAATTCTCTTGTGTTATTTCTTCCATTCTCTTAACGATCTTGAGTGTAGTAAGGTTGACTTGGCATCGCAAGAATGTGAGCAAGTTGTTCAAGATCGTGAACGAGTTGTCAAGTGCCGCACTTGTACTTAGTTAACAACTAAGAACATGACAGTATCCTCTATTAGATTGAGCCCTTTGTTTTGCTGTTATTATAAAGTTTTTCCGAGCAACTTGTACATGAAATTGATCCCTTGGCTATGAAATTAAGACACATAGCTTATTAAATATTTTAATAAGAGAAGTGAAAAAATATTCTTGAAATCCACCTTCGAGGAATTTTCTCAACTTAAAAATCTAATGAAACAGACGAATCTGTTGGATGGGTCGTTGGAAGCCGTTAATATCTTTATTTGGAAAAACTGTTGGATTTTTATGATTCTTTCTTTCTGGGCCAATATTCTTCCTTTATGAACTCATCACGATCAGTTTTTTACTATTTTGTTGACAAATTCACTAGCTACTTTAACTTTTTCTATAATTGTTTAATCGATCGTCTAACTTTTTGGGGGTGCCATTCATCACAGTATTCGAATCTTATAAGAGATAAAAACTCTGCTCTTCGCTCTCATATCCTTTTGGTATTTTAGATATGAGGAGTGCGTCAGGTCAGTGCGTGTAAAAATAAATAGTTATAGTTAATATAATTTTAATGTTTTAGCACTAGTACATATAGTGAACTTAATTTTTTTTATTTTCTCTCTTCGAATCTCTCTCAAAAGTCTCAATTCACTATTAGTTCTTTAGAGCTTCTACATTAAATAGTAAGAAACTTTTTGGCAAACGTCTTTCTAGACCTTGAAAGAGGTAATAGAAAGACATAAAAAAATAAAAATTAGGAGGGACATAAATTATTCCATTAACAAGAAGCCAGTTATATTCTTTATCCTGGTAACTAAGTTTATAAGCAATATCATTTCCTTAACTTGTATTAAAACAAGTAATTCAGCAAAATCTCCCCCCTCCCCCCGCCGCCTTCCAAAAAAAAAAAAAGAGTAATAAAAGAAATCCAAAAGTACTTATGCCTTCAAAAATCTTTTTGTCAAAGTAGCATACCTCCGTTGATTCAGCGATGACGATTGAAACTCTACTTGAACTGCTTAATGAATATTTAATCTTGATTTTATTTGAGTAAGTTTATGATATTTTAAAAGGTCTTTTTCATCACTGACTCTTAATCATTAAGTTTTCAAGGAGTTAACATTGTAAATTTTGTCGCTACTAGCTGATATATCTATGTTGAAGATAGCGATGCCCTCACTGTATTCAAATCCTGGGTTCGCCTCTGATTCAAGCCCTATTAGTTATTCTATAAATTATAAATTGTTCATAGAATATCAGAGTAATTACTCATAACTCAAATAATTAATAATATATTGTCTCTAATCTTCCTCTCAGCTTCGTGGCCGATGCAAAAATGAATAACAACTTAATTATTTGATTTACCTTTGACATGATTGATCAACGACCCAATGTATTCGGAACTTTAAGAAGATTCCATGGATATTCCATGCCCTTAATTAATTAAGAATAATATACAGAAATAAAAGGGGGTAAGAGAAGAATAAATTTAAGCCAAAAAGGAATCTTACAGCAACTAAGATTATGGTAAGTTTAACAATGTTTTCTCCATTTCCACTTTAAACTTTCATCAGATGCACTCGGTGACGAAGTCAGGAATTTTCTCAAGGGCATTCAAACTTGAAATAAGTAAAAAAATAATTCGACAAAGGGTGTTCTATACATATTATATACCTCTAAAATCTAATATTTTACCTATATAAGCAGTATAGTTTTCCGACAAAGGGTGGTCAGTTGACCACCCTAATCATAGTGTGCCTTCGCCCCTGGATGCGCCGTCCAATTATCTTAATTTTGACAATAATATCTCCTAAGTATAAAATCTTGCTAATCCAACTGGAATCTACTGATGATAAATATACAAGATATGGTTAATTCCACTTTATTTATTATTATAATCATCATTAATTATTCTTTGTTTTGGAGTGATTAGAGAAATCCAAGCCCTAACCTTTGGAAAGGGCCAGGAGTTAGACAAACTTATTTTACCATTATTAACGATTCGTGATATATTCCTTTCTTGGTTAAGTTTAAACAAATCGAATTTCAAACTAACTTTTTGTCTATGTTCTTGTAGTGGAAAATTTACCCAATAGTGTTTCTGCATATAAAAAATAAGTTCTATATCACGCCAAGAATATATATTTGATAAATTAAGCATCCAATCATATCATTACTGTCCAAATTATTTCTTGATCCCTATGAGTCTAAGAAGCTATCATGAAATATAATTTTTATTAAATTATTTATCCTTTGGGAATCATGTGCACTCATTATTTGTTTTTTGACAATGAGTTTACTCGACCAATGAAAAACTCGGCGTTGAAATACCTTTCTCTAGGAAATTACCACATATGTCCATTTATAAGTAATCTATTAGATAAATTGATAAATATTACTAATATTAGTTAAATATTATCAATATTAGCCAATAAGCTATTTGTAGCAAAAACATATCAATTTTTTTATTTCTTTGACTAGGTGTAAGTAGGGGCGTACATAGGTCGGGTTGGTTCGGATTTTACAATTACCAAACCAAACCAATTGTATCGGATTATTAAATCTAAAGACCAAACCAAACCAATAAAACTCGGGTTTTTCTCGGGTTTTCGGGTTATTTGGATTTTTTTTCCCGGTAAAATCTTCGTAGAACAAAACATATAAATTGTGCTCAAAATATTTTATCTTTAATCCTAGTAAGATACAACTACATAAAGTATTTTCCAAGAAAATAAGTACAAAATATGAGATATGTCATGGCATTATCCTAAAATATTCAACAATAAAGTCAATAAA
>MU778317.1:71116-107335 GCA_026770625.1 Nicotiana glauca
ACACGGAGTTGTCGAGGTAGCTGCCTGACGCCCGCAGGACCCGACTTCTCTCCTATTTTCTGTTATTCGACTTTTCGCGTACTTCAGACTATGTTGTTTTACAGTATATTTATGCTATTCTGGTAGAGGCTCTAGACTCATGACCCCCAGGTCTTTGGGAGGTTGCTCAGTATGGTGGATTTTTCGGATTATGTCTATCTATCAGTTATATATATTTGATTTTCATGTCGTTAATTATTTTCAAATAAATGGTTTTGAGCCTTATGCTCGGGTTGAGAGTGAAATTGGTCGGGCTTGCGTAGCAGTTGTGTTGGGCGCCATCACGACCGGATTTGGGATCGTGACAATTTTGACGGAGTGAAACAAGATGTGAAGAAGCAGATTTTGGATCACCTGGGATTTGAACAAGGTTCCTTGCCTTTCAAGTCCCTAGGCATTCCTCTATCTACAAAGAAAATAGCTCTCATACAATGACAACTTTTTATTAAAAAGATCACAACCAAGATATCTTCATGGACTGCTAAAAAGCTATCCTATGCTGGTCGTGTGCAGCTGGTGCAATATGTTATATTTGGTATTCAAGTCTATTGGGCTCAGCTGTTCATCTTGCGTGCTAAGGTTTTGAAAATGAATGAGGCATTCTGTAAAAGCTATATTTGGTCAGAAACTAACACAATAACTAGGAATACATTAGTGGCATGGGATAAGATGTGTACTCCTAAGTCAGTTGGTGGTCTTAACCTTATAAATTTCTCTTTGTGGAACAAAGCAGCAATTGCTAAAATATCTTAGGTTTAGCTCACACGCAGGATAAATTATGGATAAGGCAGATTAATGTCTACTACATCAAACAACAACATGTACAACATATGCCAATCCCACAACAAGCAAGTTAGATGGTGAGAAGAATTATTAAATCAAGAGTTACCATGTTGCTGGCGCAGAACTCCGGTGATCACAATACCAGTACTATTAGACAACTATATCTACAACTGCTAGGAGAATTGCCTAGAATGAGTTGGAAATGTCTAGTCTTTTAGAATACTGCTCGACCAGAGGCAGACTTCACTATGTAGTTGCTACTGCATGGAAGACTACCTACTAAGGACAGGCTAGCCAACTAGGATTAAATATCACTCCTCACTGTGTAATGTGCCAAGGTCATGTTGAAACAAGGGAGCACCTTTTTATGCCATGTTCACATGCAACAGAACTATGGAAGAAAGTTATGAAATGGATTTAGAGAGGCCAAATGATAAGCTATGCTGGGATCAACATCTTTAGTGGATCATCAAGCAAGGAAAAAGTAAGTCCAACAAGGCTAGCATATTCAGAATGGTCTATGCTGAAACCTCATATGCTATATGGATTGAAAGAAACACACATACATTTAAGCAAAGATATCGAGACAGTGATGTTTTGGCAAGAGAGATAGCATATATTTACAATATTAGAGTAGCTGCTCAAGCTAAGAGTTATATACAACAATTTCTTATAGGGGAAGAGTAGATAGAGTAGGGATATATGTAATTAGGTATGTGATAGTTTTGCTCCGTCGAGTTGGCTTGGCTATAGAATTGTACAATTTCATCTTTGGTGATTAATACAAGTGAAATTAATTATCAAAAAAAAACTATTTGATTCTACCTTAACCATTTTTTTATTATAAATAATTTTTTTGATGTAATAAATTCCATCTTTTATTCTTCTTTGTAGTCATGATTAATACTATGTTAGTTTTTTTTCTTCTTCTGAATATATTTATATATATTATTATCAGTGTTGGTGACTTACCTCAACAAAGCTTTTGTTGCCTTTAACTTGCTCATAATCTGGTGTAGGAGTATAAATAAATGTCATATCTATTTTGGGTTTCTTAGTTTTCTTTATGTCATCTTAGACAACTCTTGAAATCAATAGTCAAATAATTATTTTTTTATTGATATTTCTAGCTTTTCACTGTTTGCTTTCCAATAAATGATTATCAATTTCCTATTACAAAAAAATAATTACTATCTATTTTGAGCAATAATTAGTATTCCGAAAATTATTGATAGTACTAAATTTTAAAAATAGAAAAAATTATAATTTAATAACCAAACTTTTAAATAAATATTTACTGTTTTAAATTCTGATTAAAATACAAAGGACAAAGAATACCAAAATTGTTGTGGAGTTTCCTTATAGCAAAACAAAAATTTCCTTATACTTTTATAGTTAGTATATAGATTATTCTATGGCTTAATTGATGAGTTGGGACTATTTGGTTTTTTCTTCTCTTCATAACGAACTTTAAAGTCCTTATAATTTAAATATTAAAACTTCTTACTTAGTTCAAATAAGGAATAATAATTAAATGACTATTCCTAAATAGTAAAAAATTAATTAAATGCTATTTCTAAATATAAGAAAAATTAATTGAATGACTATTTTGTCCAATGTGAAATCTATTTTAAACGGGTAAAAAAAACGAACGATATTTTACTAAAGACAATCGTACTTTTAATATAGTATAAATAGATATATATAGATATATGCTTGTTGCTGGATGATGGTGAATTTTCTATAATAGCAAAGTAAAATATAAGCGATTTCTCGGCCACCCAATATCACAATCAAAAGTTCAATTAGAAACTAATTTGTTATAAGAGTAATATTTTGGAGTCTTGCATTTCAATTGAAACTGCAAAGCTTAGGCACACAATTATGCCAATGATATACTTGTTTTCCTTTTACTTGTTCCAAATAGGATGTGAACCTTTTTAATTCACGTTAAGACAATATCTTATTTTCTTTTTTGAAAAAAGTCATTTTTTATAAGGGCAGTGATGGTAGGCTAGAATCACGTGTTATAATCATAGTTTGCACTCAAATTACGGTATTTTACTCGTGTTTGAGCTTAAATGTTAATGTATCGCACTTACTGTGTGTTTTATGCCTTGTAGGAAGTGATTTCAAGTTAAAAAGATTTACGGGAGCTTAATTAAACAAGTTAGAACTTTGAAGTTTGAGTAAAAGCCCAAGTGTTTAAACCGAAATCGTGTTCGGGGGTCGGGAGTCAAGTCTGGATGTCAAAAAGCGAAGAAAAAGAGTAACTATGTATAAATTTCATTGTCGCGCTGCATGGGCTGGTGCGCGGCTGTGTATTTCTGTTGTTCGTCAGAACTTGCTCTATGAACTTTTCCACTAGCGCCCCACATGGGGCGACACGCCTGTACAATTTTCTCAGAGTGTTTTTCCTGTTTTGACTTGAAAAAGTTAATTTCACCTAGGCCCACTCCTACAGAATATAAATATACCAAAAAGATATTTTTGGAGGGACTTTGGACCTTGGAAGTTTTGGGAGAGAATTGGAGGCTACAAGACACGGGATTTCATCATCTTTCCATCAATTCAATACGAGAGTTTGGATTGTAAAGTTAGATTGATGCTTTCTTATTCTTCAATTATAATTGTAATGACTTCCTCCATGATTATGGAATAGTTTACCTTAGGGTTTGACAACTGTCGCGCCCCATTTTCTCGCGAAAGCGAGCTTCGACACGTGACAACTCTTTTAAAGGAGGTATTAAAGGAGAAAAGTCTCCACCTAACGATTTTAAGGTGCGTTAGGGCACCTATTTGCAAATAACACTATTTTCACTAGTCTGTGTCACCAAAGATCGGGGGAGGGGTCAAATTACCTTAAAGAGAAGGTATTAGGCACTCTTCGAGGTCCACATATGTGGTTTCTGGCCGAATGTTAAACTATGTGGGTTATGTAATTAGGCTAGGTGATCAAATAAATAAAGAGAGATTAGAAGTCGAAGAGTCTACAAGGATACAACTACGTTGGTCTATATTAAATGACTAAGTGTAGATAACAAGTATATAAAGGAAAGGGGAGGTGGTGAGGTCCTAAGTTTTTTAGCGTAAGGGATCACCCATGCAACATAAATAATACTTCGCAACTCCCTTATGGTGTGGGGGTGGGGGTTGCTCATATTATTCAGGGGTCACAAACTATCATCTCCTACTACCCAGTTACTATGTTGCAGTTGTTTACTTAAAGGCACTCTAATTTAATTCTAAATCGTGTCCTATGTGTGCATTACTCGTCCCATACCATTGTCCAGGAGACTTTGGACCTACTATTTGGGTGGTTCTAGACTTTACTTAGGGTGCTCACAATGATATAAACTAGGCGACATTCAAAACAGGTAGGATTGCACATAATAACAATGAAAGACTCAAGTTAGACTCCACACATAGCACAAAAGAACGCGATCAGTCACGGATTTTCAGATTAGGCAGTATATGAAGTTAATCGTTAAATCCAATAGGCATGATCTCTATATGATTTTGAATTCCAGTATTATATAAGCGGCGTATAGGCAGGTTAAAACATCGCAAGTCTTGTAAGAGTGATTTCTAGTTGTTTGTGAGGCAATAAAATGATACGAGTGACCAGATTGCTAATACTAATTGTATAAGCGTGCACCTCAGGCAATAGCTAACATGTATTGACCAGTTAAGTGAAGCATGAGCGTGACTCCTATTGGCATTCTCCTCACACATGAAACTAAATGGCATATAAGACATGTTGAACAAATAGCAAATATATGACATATATCCTATAAGCATGTTTTCTACCCATTCATGCAACTATTAGGATGTACTCGTTACCCCTTTCCACTTATTCCCCATCATTCAGTTCAACAGGCTATTACAGATCATTTTAAATAAATACGGACCCAAATACAAATAGGATAACCCAACAATACATTTGGTCTTCAAATGGGTTAGGACTTCATGTGGGTAACATGCCCAATCTCCAAGTTCAGACAATACTTTCGAACCCTCAATACCAAAGGCAGGCCCAACATACTAGGCCCAAATGATTCCAATGATTAATATGGGAATGTTAAATTCAGCCATACGAGTAATAGAACTACTCTTAAGGTTGTAACTAAAAAAAAAAACATTCTAACCAAGGCATATAAGCAATATCATGCTTCAATTGGCAAACATACAAGACACATATAACACAAGTTTATGCTTATCATTCCAGAAATGGAACTTAAGAGCAGCCAATTTTTTTTTCAAACAAAGCTTGGCCTAGGACTATCATAGAGCTTTAGGCAGGGGTTTGAACTTGAGAATCTAGTAGTGCCATACAGAAGAACATGTGAGATACAACCTTAGCATAGAAGCTTTAACATGAGAGCCTAATGAGAACAACTAATTTGTAGAGTTTAACATGTGAAATATTCAGGAAAATACAAATCACCACACAAATATTTTAAATCCAACTAACAAGTATTCATGGCAGATGAGAAGAAACTAGCTTTCAGTTAAATAAGGCAAGCATGCATCTTATGAGGAGGGCATGGACATGTCTTAGTCGACATAAGGAGAAATAAACTAGACATGTATTGGAACTTACACTAGAGGTCTTAAACGACCAGTGAGCACACAACATCAAAGCAAAGAACAAGTTTGCCTTGGCATTGTAACAATACTCATATAGTCAAAAGTTGATTCCAGTGAAATAGCAGGTGTATAAAAAAGACTTAGAAAATACATATTCCAATAAGTCTTGGGCATGCATTAGTTTCCTAGGAGATTCTAAGTCATGGATTCATGATAAGCAACAATCTTAAACATGAAGATAAGTAATGAATCAAGTTGCACATCTATAATGGGCATGCATTAAGACTAGTAATGTCGAAGAAGAGCATATTAGGCTAAGCACTTAGACAGTGTCATCACATAATTTACAACAAAATAGCAGGTGATACATAAGGGATTCAGCAGGAAGAAAATAATTCTAAGCAATGACATATTTTACCAGAGGTCCAAACAAAGTGCGATAAACATCAATCATATTTAATTGCAAACTAAACAAACATCATGAATCAACTTATCTAACTATGCAAAAATCAAAATTAAAATAGAGTTGAGACTACGTGATAGCATTAGGACAAGTAGGCGCGAAGTGGCATAACATTAAACACCCAAAGGAATGCACATAACATAAACACAATAAGAGTAAAGTAAAATTATGATAGTATAAGGTACTAACCAGTTGCGAACAAAGTAAACAAAGAATGAAGAACTCAAAATCTCAGAAATAGTTGTGATTACTGGAGAACGATGATACCCCAAATCCTCAGTGCTTCAGAGTTCACAAGAGCCTCAAGTTGGGCTCCGAGCAGTGCTTGCACTGGAGGAGGTTAATGAATAGAACCCGGTGGCCTTGGCTTTCAGGTGGCCAAAAATCAAAATCTCAAAATAATACAAAAGGAATGAGAGTAGGAGAACAATAGTCGTAGTAGTTTTTGTTAAGCCTTAGAGAGTAATCGGGGGAAGGGGGTTTATATAGAAGTTAAATCAAACGAGTAAACAAAGAAGGGAATTAAGAAAACATAAATAAGGAAAGAACAAAATACACATGCAGTAAGTAAAGTAGCCGGAAAGGAATGAAATCGAACTCCAAACCCTGGTTAGGGTTCAATGCTTAAAATCGTCCAACTGGTGTGAAGAATCAGACCTTTCTTCATGTATATAGATGAAATATTATCCAAATCTCCAAGATTAAGGCTGATTCTAGTCCAATCTTGGAAGTGGCACTTGCCAAAGTTATGCAAGTACCTATGTGATACCATAAATGGACGACCAAAAACGGGAAAAGGCTAATAAAGTAAGTAGATCATAGGTGGATTCCAATTCTAGGTTGGAATCAGAGAAAAATCAGGCAACGAATGTTAGGGTTTGCAGAATAGAGGGGACGGTTCGAGAGAGTGTATAGGCAACTGGCTAACGAAAGTGGTTATAGGGTTAGGTTGAGGGGTTATAAGGAGAATGGGGGATTTATTATGGGCCGTTGATCATTTGAGATCAACGACCAAGATTAAATAGGAAACTGGACGGGTCAAAGGTAATGGGTCATTTGGTTAGGCTACTGAGGGATCGAAGAAATGGGCTAGGTATTTGGGCCTATAATTTGGTTCGAAAATTAGACCATATATTGGGTTATAAATAAAATATACGAAATTTATTTAAAACAATTTATAAAAATTAATTAATAAATAATTAAAATATTACTTATGCATTAAAATATTTGCAAATAATATTTTTGTAACGATCCGACTGGTCGTTTTTTATTTTAGAACCTCATTCCCTTAAATAAAACTTTCCGCGCTTGCTTTAGCTAATTTATAACTTACGAGGACAGTTAGTTTGGGAGTTGGAAGAGTTTTGAGTAAAAATATGTCCATTTGCTTCTTTAAGATTTTCTTAAAAGACCAAGTTTGACTTCGGTCAACCTTTTGGGAAAACGGACCCAGACTCGTGATTTGATGGTCTCGGAGGGTCCGTGGGAAAATATGAGACCTGGGCGTATGTCCGGAATCAAATTCCGAGGTCCCTAGCCCGAGTAATGAATTTTTCTGTGAAATTGTTAAATTGAAGTTTAAAGGAATTAAAGAAACTAAGTAATCGTGAATTCCATAGGTATCGGGCTCGGATTTTTGTTCTGAAGCTTGGTACAGGTCCGTAATGTTGTTTAAGACTTGCCCGTAAAAATTTGGTGCCAATCCGAGTAGTTTAAGGGCGTTTTGACCCGTTAGAAGAGAATTAGGAACTTGAAGTTCAATAGTTTGATTCATTTGGTTTTAGGGGGTAATTCCAAGATTTAGCGTTGTTTTGAGTGTTCCGGGGGTTCGAGTAGGTCTGCCTCGTGATTTCAGACTTGTCGGTATGTTCAAGCGGGGCTCGGGAGCCCCGAGCGTCGATCAGACGAGGCTCGAGTGAAGTTAAAATTTGGAAAAGGGAGCTGAGTTGCTGCTTCTGTCATAACCGCATCTACGGTTCTAGGAGCGCAGATGCGGTCAATCGATCGTAGAAGTGACCAAGGGCAGGCCAAGGGAAATCGTAGAAGCGGCTCTAAAACCACAGAAGCGGTTTCGCAAAAGCGGTCCAGTCGACTTAGGCCTAGACCGCAGAAGCAACCCAGATTCTGCAGAAGCAGTTCCGCAGAAGCGGGACCCAGATTGCAGAAGTGGTCCAGGCATTTTGGGTCAGGTTCGCAGAAACGATCCTATTTCTGCAGAAGCGATTTTCGCAGAAGCAGTCAGTGCACCGCAGAAGCGAAAATCGCTGGGCAGGGAGTTCATTTAATTCGAACTCAAAGACCATTTATTTCATTCTTCTACACCACTTAGGTGATTTTGGGGCTTCCAAAGAGAAGATTTCAACATAGCACTTCAAGTTAAGTTACTTCCATTCATTATTAGTTAAATACATGTATATTAAGTTGATTAAACACTAAAAATTAGGTAAAAATCAAAGGGTTAGAGCTAGACCTAGGGTTTTAATAAAACTAAGATTTAATCACGAAATTTTTTACGAAATGGACTAGAAATCATATATTATTGATCCTTAGGTTGCAAAGAACAATTTCCTTCTAAAAATCTCGGAATCCGGGCACGTGGGCCAGGGGTCGGAATTTAGAAAACATGTGAAAAAGGTTGGGGAATTACTTAAATAGTTAGAATTCGACCTTGTAAGCCTTTATTGATTAGTTCTTACTTTATTTAACTAGTTCGGGATTGTTCGTCTTCCAAGTAAGGACTTGGGCTCATTCTTGGTAATTAGAGGTGCACGTTGGAGTGAGGTGAGTCTCCTTTCTAACCTTGTAAGATGGAATTGTCCCCATAGGATTAATAATTGAGTAATTGTTGCTAAATGCGGGGGGCTACGCACGCGCTAGGTGAAGAGAGTACGTACGTAGCTACTACTATATTAATTGTCCGGGTAGTTTAGGACCCACACCATGCTTATTTTATATAAATTTCTATATTATCTTATTGATACGAGCGCCTAGGATATGCTAGAGACTTAAAAAGGGAATGAGAACGTACTTGTATAATTGTTGAAGTCTTGCTTGGCATTAATGACTATTGATGTGCCTTGTGTGTATACTTGATATTTCTTATTATTTGTGGATCGGTCCGATCACCTCGGTATGAATAGATGCATCTATAGGCGCGCCGTCGACCCTCGGCAAGTGCACAATTTATTTCTGTTGGATCAGGCCATCACCTCGGCATATTTGCGTATGCTATTGTTGCTTGCCTGATAGTTTTTAAATATTGATATCGCCTTTCATGGCCCGACATAAATTGATAAATATAACAAAATTAAATGGTTAGCTGGAGATATAGTGGAGAGTAGGACTTTTATGCCTTGTTATAAACCGTTGCCTATTAGTGTTTCTTCATGGTTTGTATAATCACCTCAATATATTATTTGACCCTAGTGAGTATCAAGTCGACCTCTTGTCTCTACCTCTTTGAGATTAGACGGGATACTCACTGGGTACATATTGTTTATGTACTCATACTACGCTTCTGTACTTAATTGTACAGGATTTGAGGCAGATACATCTAGTTACCAGTCCGGTGCGTGCCCTTGAGTTGGTGATAGAGACTTCCATGGTGAGCTGCTTCCTTCCTATGCCGCCCAGCAGCCGGATGGGGTCTTCCTTTACTTTTTTTATCTTTCTTTACCTCAGACAGTAGGATACAGATATTCTTTTGTGTATTCTACTAGATGCCCGTACTTGTGACACTAGGTCTTGGCACACACTTTGGTATACTAGTTTTGGGGTTGTATTATTATGTTATTTATCTTACCTATCACTTTCGGGTTTCAAATCCAAATTCAGATAACTATTTCACTTAAATTTCGCTAAAATTAACATAAGGAGATGGAAATGTTCCGCATTGGCTTACCTGGCAAAGGTGTTGGGCGCCATCATAACCTATTGTGGTAAACGTACTTGTATAATTGTTGAAGTCTTGCTTGGAATTAATGACTATTGATGTGCCTTGTGTGTATACTTGATATTTCTTATTATTTGTGGATCGGGTCGATCACCTAGGTATGAATAGATGCATCTTTAGGCGCGTCGTCGACCCTCGGCAAGTGCACAATTTATTTCTGTTGGATCAGGCCGTCGCCTCCGCATATTTGCGCATGCTATTGTTGCTTGCCTGATAGTTTTTAAATATTGATATCGCCTTTCATGGCCCGACATAAAATTGATAAATATAACAAAAGTAAATGGTTAGCTGGAGATATAGTGGAGAGTAGGACTTTTATGCCTTGTTATAAACCATTGCTTATTAGTGTTTCTTCATGGTTTGTATAATCACCTCAATATATTATTTGACCCTAGTGAGTATAAAGTCGACCTCTTGTCTCTACCTCTTTGAGATTAGACGGGATACTCACTGGGTACATATTGTTTATGTACTCATACTATGCTTCTGTACTTAATTGTACAGGATTTGAGGCAGATACATCTGGTTACCAGTCCTGTGAGCGCCCTTGAGTTGGTGACAGAGACTTCCACGGTGAGCTGTTTCCTTCCTATGCCGCCCAGCAGCCGGATGGGGTCTTCCTTTAATTTTGCTATCTTTCTTTACCTAAGACAGTAGGATAGAGATATTCTTTTGTGTATTCTACTAGATGCCTATACTTGTGACACTAGGTCTTGGTACACACTTTGATAGACTAGTTTTGGGGTTGTATTATAATGTTATTTATCTTATCTATCACTTTCGGATTTCGAATCCAAATTCATATAATTATTTCACTTAAATTCTGCTAAAATTAACATAAGGAGATGGAAATGTTCTGCATTGGCTTACCTGGCAAAGGTGTCGGGTGCCATCATGACCTATTGTGGTAAACGTACTTGTATAATTGTTGAAGTCTTGCTTGGCATTAATGACTATTGATATGCCTTGTGTGTATCCTTGATATTTCTTATTATTTATGGATCGGGCCGATCGCCTCAGTATGAATAGATGCATCTATAGGCGCGCCATCGACCCTCGGCAAGTGCACAGTTTATTTCTGTTGGATCGGGCCGTCGCCTTGGCATATTTGTGCATGCTATTGTTGCTTGCCTGATAGTTTTTAAATATTGATATCTCCATTCATTGCCCGACATAAATTGATAAATATAACAAAAGTAAATGGTTAGCTGGAGATATAGTTGAGAGTAGGACTTTTATGCCTTGTTATAAACTGTTGCTTATTAGTGTTTCTTCGTGGTTTGTATAATCACCTCAATATATTATTTGACCCTAGTGTGTATCAAGTCGACCTCTCGTCTCTACCCCTTCGAGATTAGACGGGATACTCACTGGGTATATATTATTTATGTACTCATACTATGCTTATGTAATTAATTGTACAGGATTTGAGGTAGATACATCTGGTTACTAGTCCGGTGCGCGCCCTTGAGTTGGTGACAGAGACTTACACGGTGAGTTGCTTCCTTCCTATGCCGCCCAGCAGCTGGATGGGGTCTTCCTTTACTTTTTTGTCTTTCTTTACCTTAGACAGTAGGATAGAGATATTCTTTTGTGTATTCTACTAGATGCCCATACTTGTGACACCAGGTCTTGGAACACACTTTGGTAGACTAGTTTTGGGGTTGTGTTATTATGTTATTTATCTTATCTATCACTTTCGGGTTTCGAATCCAAATTCGGGTAATTATTTCACTTAAATTTTGCTAAAATTAACATAAGGAGATGGAAATGTTCCGCATTGGCTTACCTGGCAAAGGTGTCGGGCGCCATCATGACCTATTGTGGAAATGGGTCGTGACAACATGGTATCAGAGCACTAGGTTCACGTAGGTCTCACGAGTTACGACCTGATAGAGTCTTGTTGATCGGTACGGAGTCGTCTGCATTTATCTTCGAGAGGCTATAGGATATTAGGAAAGACTACTCTTTATTCGTTTCCTATCATGCAGCGCTTAGTGTACTAAATTTCCCTATTCTATTCTCTCACAGATGGTGAGAACTCGCACTGCTGATGTTCCGAACCCGGGAGGAGCTGCTCCCCCGTTTCTTGAGGCCGGGGAAGGGCACCCGCCCGTGGTAGGGGATGAGGGCATCCCAGAGCCATTCCAGTTGCACCACCGGCAGATCTTGTGGAGGATCCTATTACTGAGGAGCAGGGCGAGGTGCCCGCAGCTGAGCCTACCCCGGCGGATTTCATGACAGCACCGGGATTTCAGGAGGTCATGGGCCGTATGCTACGGTTCATGGACACTATGACTCATGCTGGTTTATTTCCAGCAGACCCAGCTACTTCACCGGCAGGAGGGGGAGCCCAGAACCTTACCGCTCAGGCCCCAAGTCATGCAGCTGCAGTATATCTGACTCTGGGTGCACTACCTGCAGGTGGGGCTTAGCTAGTTGCTGTAGTGGCACCCCAGCCAAGGCCAGTTATGGATGGTTATCCACAGAAGTTATTGGACAAATGGACCAGGCTTCATCCTCCGGTTTTCAGGGGCTAACGTCATGAGGATGCCCAGGACTTCATTGACAGATATAGGGGCATACTGCACAACATGAGGATATTGGAGTCGCATGGATTTGACTTCACTACTTTTCAGCTCGAGGGCATGGCCCGTAGATGGTGGCAGTCCTACATTCTTGGCAGGCCATCGGGTTCTCTTCCCATCACTTGGGATTAGTTTGTACAGTTGTTCTTGGATAGGTATATCCCGCACCCTAAGAGTGAGGAGCTACGGTACCAGTTTGAGCAGCTCGATCAGGGTCAGATGTCTGTGACTGACTATGAGGCAAGGTTTTCCGAGTTGTCCCGCAATGCACTCATGATACTTCCTACAGATGCGAAGAAGGTGCAGAGGTTTGTCGCTGGATTGCAGCCCGGGATTCGATTCAGTATGGCTCGAGAGGTTGAGATAGGCATAAAGTATCAGGTAGTAGTCGAGATTGCTCGTCGGATTGAGGGATATTGCTAGAGGGTTAGAGAGTAGATATAGCAGGATAAGAGAGCTAGGTTCTCTAGTGGGTTCAGAGGTGCCCCAACTAAGGGAAGAGGTCCGTATGGGAGAGGCCAGCCTAATAGGCCACTAGTTTCAGCACTACCTCCTGCCCGAGGGGCTCCAGTACGCCCCTATCTCAGTGCTATGCCAGAGACTTCCTACTGCCCGCTAGCTATTTAGGGTTCCTCCAGTGGGTATTCAGGTCCCTAGGGTCCTTCTGATTCTTATTTTAGTGCCATGCCGGATGTCGTCCACCGGCTATCCAGGCTTCTTCCAGCGAGTCTATGGGTTATCAGGGTTAGCCATCATGGTAGTTGGTTGCCGCCCCGCGCTGTTGTTTTGAGTGCGGAGATCCCGGTCACATGAGGAGATATTGACCTAGACTTCGGTGCAAGGTAGTGCAGCAGGGTCAGCAACCCATGATTTCAGCACCAGCTGCCCACCACCTAGAGGTGGAGGGCAGACGGGTAAAGGCCGTCCTAGAGGTGGAGGCCAGACAGGGAGAGGTCAGCCAGCTACTCCCCAGTCAGGTGGAGGCCAGACAGCTGGCGCTCCAGCTAGATTCTATGCTCTTCCGGCCAGACCAGATGCATTGTCCTCAGATGCCGTCATCATATGTATTATTTCCATTAGTGGTAGAGATGCTTCGATATTATTTGATCTAGGGTCTACCTGCTCATATGTATCACCTATGTTTGCTCGTTTCCTGGTTATTTCTCCTGAGCCTTTGGGCACTCTTGTTCATGTATCTACTCATGTGGGTAATTCTGTGGTTGTGGATCAGGTCCACCGGTCCTGTGTGGTCACTTTCTGTGGTTTCGAGACTAGAGCAGATCTTCTGTTAATTGATATGATTGATTTTGAGGTCATCCTAGGCATGGATTGGTTATCTCCATATCACGCCGTCCTTGATTGCCATGCCAAGACTGTTTTACTAGTGATACCAGGATCACCGAGATTGGAGTGGAAGGGTTCCATAGTTGATATGCCTAGCAGGGTTATTTCTTTTCTGAAGGCTCAACACATGGTCGAAAAGGGGTGTTTGGCATATCTAGCTTATGTTCGAGACGTCACCGCAGAGTCTCCGACAATTGATTCAGTGCCAGTGGTCCGAGAGTTCGGCGATGTTTTTCCTTCTAATCTTCCTGGCATGCCTCCGGATCGTGATATTGATTTTTGTATTGACTTGGCTCCAGGAACTCAGCCTATATCTATTCCCCCATACCGTATGGCTTCTAAGGAGTTGAAGGAGCAGCTGGAGGAGTTGTTAGCAAAGGGGTTTGTCAGGCCCAGTGTATCACCTTGGGGCGCACTAGTGCTATTTGTGAAGAAGAAGGATGGTACCATAAGGATGTGCATTGATTATTGCCAGTTGAACAAGGTTACCATCAAGAACAAGTACCCGTTGCCTCGTATTGATGATTTGTTCAACCAGTTGCAATGAGCTAGAGTGTTCTCTAAGATTGACCTGAGGTCAGGGTATCATCAGTTGAAGATTCGGGACTCGGATGTTCTAAAGACTGCATTCAATACTAGATATGGCCACTATGAGTTTCTGGTGATGTCCTTCGGCTTGACTAATGCACTAACGACATTTATGGATCTGATGATCCGGGTATTCAGGCCTTATACTGATTCCTTTGTTATCGTCTTCATTGACGACATCTTGATATACTCATATAGCCTAAGGGAGCACAAGCAGCATTTGAGAGTGGTGCTTCAGACCTTGCGAGAACAGAAGCTATATGCTAAGTTCTCCAAGTGTGAGTTTTGGCTTGAGTCAGTGGCATTCTTGGGGAATGTTGTGTTAGGAGAGGGTATTAAGGTGGATCCCAAGAAGATTGAGGCATTTCAGAATTGGCCACGTCCTACTTCAGTGACCGAGATCAGGAATTTCCTGGGATTAGCAGGTTATTATCAGCGATTTGTGCAGGGCTTTTCATCTATTGCATCACCTTTGACCAGATTGATCTAGAAGGGGCCCTATTCCGTTAGTCCGATGATTGTGAGGAGAGCTTCCAGAATCTTAAGACAGCTTTGACTACGGCACCGATTCTTGTATTGCTATCCGGATCAGGGATGTATACGGTATATTGGCGATGCTTCACTGATTGGCTTGGGATGCGTATTGATTCAGGAGGGGCGAGTTATTGCATATGCTTCGCGTCATCTAAAGGTTCATGAGAAGAATTACCCTGTGTACGACCTAGAGTTGGCAGCGATTGTTCGTTCTTTTAAGATATGGAGGCATTATTTGTATGGGGTGTCATGTGAGGTTTGCACCGATCATTGCAGCTTGCAGCATCTGTTCAAGCAGAGGGACCTTAACTTGAGGCAGCATAGGTGGTTTGAGTTACTAAAGGATTATGACATTACCATTCTTTATCATCTGGGCAAGGCGAATGTGGTCGCAGATGCCTTGAGCAGAAAGTCGGAGAGTACGGGTAGCCTAGCATTCATTCCAGTAGAGGAGAGACCCCTAGCCTTGGACATTCAGTCCTTGGCTAACAGACTTATGAGGTTGGACATTTCAGAGCCCATCCGAGTTCTAGCATGTGTGGTCGCTCAGTCTTCATTATTGGGGGAGATCAAGGCTCGGCAGTTCGATGATCTACATTTGGTATTTCTCAGAGAGACGATACTTCAGGGGGGTGCCAAGGAGGTTTCTATTGGTGAGGATGGTGTGTTGCGGCTTCAGGGCCGTCTATGTGTTCCTAGTGTTGATGGTCTAAGGGAGAGGATTCTATAAGAGGCCCACAGTTCGAGGTATTCCGTTCATCCGGGTGCCACGAAGATGTATCGTGACTTGAGGCAGCATTACTGATGGCGGAGAATGAAGAAGGACATCGTGGAGTATGTAGCTAGATATTTTAATTGCCAGCAGGTCAAGTATGAGAACTAGAGGTCGGTTGGCCTATTTCAGCATATGCTTATTCTTGAGTGGAAGTGGGAGTGCATCACCATGGATTTCATAGTTGGGTTGCCGCGGACTTTGCGAAAGGTTGATTCAGTATGGGTCACTGTGGACAGGTTGACCAAGTCGGCTCACTTCATTCCAGTGGTGACTACTTATACAGCGGAGAGATATGCTCAGATTTATGTTCGGGAGATAGTTAGGTTGTACGGTGTGCCAGTTTCCATCATATCAGACATAGGCCCTCAGTTTACCTCCCATTTCTGGAGAGCCATTCAGAGTGAGTTGGGGACCCATGTAGAGCTTAGCATAGCATTCCATCCTCAGACCGACGGGCAGTCGGAGCGGACAGTTCAGATTTTAGAGGATATGCTTACAGCATGTGTGATTGACTTTGGGGGCAGTGGGATTAGTTCTTGCCTTTAGCAGAGTTTGTATACAACAACAGCTCTCAGTCCAGCATAGAGATGGCCCCGTATGAGGCTTTATATGGTCGATGTTGTCGTTCTCCTATCGAGTGGTTTGAGCCTCGCGAGGATAAGTTACTTGGTATAGATTTGGTACAAGATGCCTTGGATAAGGTAAAGTTGATTCAGGAGAGGCTCCGCACAGCTCAGTCCAGAAAGAAGAGTTACACGGATCAGAAGGCGCGCGATGTATCATTCATGATTGGCGAGAAGGTTCTCTTGAAAGTCTCGCCAATGAAGGGCATTATGAGGTTCGGGATGAAGGGCAAGCTAAGCCCAAGGTTTATTAGACCCTTTGAGGTGTTGAGGAGAGTTGGGGAGGTTGCCTATGAGCTTGCTTTACCCCCCAGTTTATCGGGAGTTCATCCAGTCTTCTATGTTTCGATGCTTCGGAAGTACCATGCCTACCTATCCCATGTGCTGGACTTCAGTACTATCCAGTTAGATGAAGTTTGGGCTATGAGGAGGTGCCAGTTGCCATCATTGATAGACAGGATCGCCAGTTGAGATCCAAGAGGATTTCTGCAGTGAGGGTTTAGTGGAGGGGCCAACCAGTGACCTGGGAGTCTGAGGAGGACATGCAGAGCAGATATCCCCACTTATTCAACAGTCCAGGTACTTTTCTATGTCCATTCAAGGACGAACGTTTGTTTAAGAGGTGGAGAATATAATGATCCGACTGGTCATTTTTCATTTTGGAACCTTGTTCCCTTAAATAAAACTTCCCGCACGTGCTTTAGCTAATTTATAACTTGCGGGGACGGTTAGTTCGGGAGTTGGAAGAGTTTTGAGTAAAAATATGTCCATTTGCTTCTTTAAGATTTTCTTAAAAGACCAAGTTTGACTTCGGTCAACCTTTTGTGAAAATGGACCCGGACGCATGATTTGATGGTCTCGAGGGTCCGTGGAAAAATATGGGACCTTGGCGTATGTCCGGAATCGAATTACGAGGTCCCTAGCCCGAGTAATGAATTTTTCTGTGAAATTGTTAAATTGAAGTTTAAAGGAATTAAAGAAACTAAGTAATCATTGATTCCATAGGTATCGGACTCGGATTTTGGTTCCGAAGCTTGGTACATGTCGGTAATGTTATTTAAGACTTGCCCGTAAAAATTTGGTGCCAACCCGAGTAGTTTTTAGGGTGTTTTGACCCGTTAGAAGAGAATTAGGAACTTCAAGTTCAATAGTTTGATTCATTTGGTTTTAGGGGTGATTCCAATATTTAGCGTTGTTTTGAGTGTTCCGGGGGTTCGAGTAGGTCCGCCTCGTGATTTCAGACTTGTCGGTATGTTCGGGCGGGGCTCGGGAGCCCCGAGCGTCGATCGGACGAGGCTCGAGTGAAGTTAAAATTTGGAAAAGGGAGCTGAGTTGCTCCTTCTGTCATAACCGCATCTGCGGTTCTAGGACCGCATATGCGGTCAATCGATCGCAAAAGCGACCAAGGGCAGGCCAAGGGCGCAAAAGCGGTCCAGTCAACTTAGGCCCGGACCGCAGAAGCGGCCCAGATTCTGCAGAAGCGGGACCCAGACCGCAGAAGCAGTCCAGACATTTTGGGCCAGGTTCGCAAAAGCGATCCTATTTCCGCATAAGCGGTTTTCGCAGAAGCGGTCAGTGTACCGCAAAAACGGAAATCGCTGGGCAGTGAGTTCATTTAATTCGAACTCAAAGACCATTTATTTCATTCTTCTACACCACTTAGGCGATTTGGGGGCTTCCAAAGAGAAGATTTCAACATAGCACTTCAAGGTAAGTTACTTCCATTCATTATTAGTTAAATACATGTATATTAAGTTGATTAAACACTATAAATTAGGTATAATTCAATGGGTTAGAGCTAGACCTAGGGTTTTAATAAAACTAAGATTTAATCATGAAATTTGTTACGAAATGGACTATAAATCATATACTATTGATCCTTAGGTTATAGAAAGTCATTTCCTTCGATAAATCTCGAAATCCGGGCACGTGGGCCCGGGGTCTGAATTTAGAAAACATGTGGAAAAGGTTGGGGAATTACTTAAATAGTTAGAATTCGACCTTTTAAGCCTTTATTGATTAGTTCTTATTTTATTTAACTAGTTCGGGATTGTTCGGATTCGAAGTAAGGACTTGGGCTCATTCTTGGTAATTGGAGGTGCACGTTGGAGCGAGGTGAGTCTTCTTTCTAACCTTGTAAGAGGGAATTGTCCCCATAGGATTAATAATTGAGTTATTGTTACTAAATGCGGGGGGCTACGCACGCGCTAGGTGACGAGAGTCCGTGCGTAGCTACTACTATGTTAATTGTCCGGGTAGTTTAGGACCCACACCATTCTTATTTTATATAAATCTCTATATTATCTTGTTGATACGAGCGCCTAGGATATGCTAGAGACTTAAAAAGGGAATGAGAACGTACTTGTATAATTGTTGAATTCTTGCTTGGCATTGATGACTATTGATGTGCCTTGTGTGTATACTTGATATTTATTATTATTTGTGGATCGGGCTGATCGCCTCGGTATGAATAGATGCATTTACAAGCGCGTTGTCGACCCTCGGCAAGTGCACAGTTTATTTCTGTTGGATCGGGCCGTCGCCTTGGCATATTTGTGCATGCTATTATTGCTTGCCTAAGAGTTTTTAAATATTGATATCTCCATTCATTGCCCGACATAAATTGATAAATATAACAAAAGTAAATGGTTAGCTGGAGATATAGTTGAGAGTAGGACTTTTATGCCTTGTTATAAACTGTTGCTTATTAGTGTTTCTTCGTGGTTTGTATAATCACCTCAATATATTATTTGACCCTAGTGAGTATCAAGTCGACCTCTCGTCTCTACCCCTTCGAGATTAGACGGGATACTCACTGGGTATATATTATTTATGTACTCATACTATGCTTATGTAATTAATTGTACAGGATTTGAGGTAGATACATCTGATTTCCAGTCCGGTGCGCGCCCTTGAGTTGGTGACAGAGACTTACACGGTGAGTTGCTTCCTTCCTATGCCGCCCAGCAGCTGGATGGGGTCTTCCTTTACTTTTTTGTCTTTCTTTACCTTAGACAGTAGGATAGAGATATTCTTTTGTGTATTCTACTAGATGCCCGTACTTGCGACACCAGGTCTTGGCACACACTTTGGTAGACTAGTTTTGGGGTTGTATTATTAGGTTATTTATCTTATCTATCACTTTCGGGTTTCGAATGCAAATTCGGATAATTATTTCACTTAAATTCCTCTAAAATTAACATAAGGAGATGGAAATGTTCCGCATTGGCTTACCTGGCAAAGGTGTCCGGCGCCATCATGACCTATTGTGGAAATGGTTCGTGACAATCTTAATATTATAAAAATATAAAAATACTATTTTAGCATAAGTAATGTAATAAATATAATTATGTATAGAGTATAGACTATTACTGCAAAAATTATGTAAATCACTAAAGAAACAAATATAATTATATGAAACATAAAGTAAAATATTATAAAAATATATATGTGGATGATAAATAATAATTTTGGATGATTAATCATTGCAAAATAATTTGAAAGGGTAATTGATAAATAATCAAGTAAATTAAATGCAAAGAACTCAATTTTAAAGTTCCAAAAACTGCAAAAAATTATAGAAAGTACTTGTATAATTATTGTAATTAAGTAATAATGTCAAAATAATATTTTGAAAGTATATATACTTATTTAAAAAATATGAGGAAAAAATTGGGTATCAACAAGCGATATAGTGGTTTGATAAATATTTGTGGATTTTAACTCTAGTCCGTGCTTGAATTCGTTTATGGAGTTTTGAGTTGTTGCAGATTTATTCATGAGTTTATTTAATAAAAAGAGGAATATCTTGTTCATTATGCTCACATTATTTTGTTTGATTTAATTTATTGATTCTCTTAAGTAATCGAAAGAGCTTGTTGAATTATTGATTGAATAAAGTTAGAAGAATATTCGAGAAACGTTTTCCTAAGGATCAATCCATTAACGCATGGTTGCATACCTCACAGTGCTTATATTAGTTCACTTTGTAGAGTTAAGATTTAACCGAGAGAGGAGTCTTGACTATACGTTTGAACTAATCATCGGGTGAATTCGTGAGAATCATTAGAATATTAGAGTGAATTAACTAGAGTTAAATCCCAAATAGCTATCTTGCACATATTCTGTCAAACCCTTATTCTTCATATTTATAAAAAACCAACTCTGCTAATATCTACTTCTTTTTAGTCAATTGTTAATTGCTTTACTTTAGTAATTAATCATAGTTTTATAACCATTACAAATCAAGTTTTGATCATCCTGAATAGCGTTAAGCTAGAAATTACTTGAACATTGTTTAAATTCAATCCATGTGGAGATGATAGTTTAACTATACTTTCTTTGGCTAGCAAGCATCAATGTGTTGTGTTTCGTGCTCGTCAAATTTTGGCACCTTTGCCAGGGATTGACAATTAATAGTGTTCATAATAGTTAGGTGCTAATTCAGGAATTTATTTTATTTTGTTTCTTTTCTATTCTTCACAGTTTTCCTTTTCTGTGTGCAGGCAACATATTGACGCCTTTGGTGTATGACTCGATCTTCTTCAAAGAAATTGATTCCATACAATCCAGAGGTAGAAAATAGTCTGCGATGACTGAGGAAAAAGAAAGAGCTCACCAAAACGTTCTTGGGGGCGACTTTCAATCCAAGAACACATGGTTGTAGAGTTGCTGAGGAGACCATCAAAGATAATGGTGGTCAAAGATTTAATCTAAATCAACCCTTGATTGAAGACCAGTTCAAGAATGTGGTATCCAGGCCTGGTAGAGATTGAGTGATTATGCCATACCAGTTTACAATCAGGGGATGTCCAGTGTCAAACCCCTAAAGTAGAAAAAACTAATTTCAAGTTGAAGCAAGACTTGCTTCAAACTATCCAGAACAAATGTGTCTTCAAAAGGAAGGTGAATAAAGATCCTAACACTCACTTGATGGACTTTGAGGAAATCATGAACACATTCTAGTACAACGGAGTGTCGAAATATGCAATCTACCTAAGGGCATTCACCTTTTCACTAAAAGATGATGCGCAGCACTTGCTTCGTAGCTTACCAATGTGGTCGATCAAAACATAGGAAGATATGACTCGAAAGTTTCTTTACAAATACTTCTCAGCGGCAAAAACATTGAAGTTCAGAAGGGAAATTCACAACTTCTGCCAAACGGACACCGAAATAGTTTTCGAGGCTTGGGAGAGATTAAGGAAGATAGTGAGGAAAGTGTCAGCATAACGGTATTTAATTGTGGATGCAACTCCAGGACTTTTTGAATGGACTGATACTTCCCTCACGACGAACCCTAAACACTGCAGTTGAAGGTCCTTTAATGAAGAAGACTCCTGAAGGGATTATGGCAATTCTCGATGAGCTCTCTGAAGATGCTAACCAGTGCCTACTGAGAGTAACGATAGAAGAAAATCACTTTGGGTTCATCAAGTATATTCTAACACAGCATTGCAAGCACAACTAGACGGCATGTCTAAAGAGATAAGGAAGATGACCTTAGCCATGTTCTAGAGCCTAACATCACCAGTTTGTGATTTTTGGGGAATGGGTCATCCCATGCATGAGTGTCAGGCCTTAGATACATGTGAAGTGGTAAATGTAGTAGGAAGATTTGATAGAGGTAACTACTAGAGTGCTAATAATTTCAATCCTATGGGACAGAGGCACCCAGGATTTTCGTGGAACTCACCAAATGGTATCCTCAACTCATAGCACCAAAGAAACTCTAGCCCCAGGGACAAGGAGCTCAAGGTTTTGAAAATCAGCAAAGGCAACAATTTTAGCTTCCACGGTCCAATCAGTCTTGCATGGAAGATCTTATGAAGGTCTTTATTATTAAGACATATTAGAGGCTTGAAACCCATAGCTCAGATATACAAGAACATGGTGCAGCTATCAAAGAAGTGGGCACGGCTTTTCGAAACCTAGAAAGATAGGTTGGGCTACTAACTACTCTATTGTGTGAGAGGGTTCTAAGAACGCTCCCTGCTCATACTGAAAGAAATTCAAAAGAGACAATAAATGCAGTGTCTTTGAGGAGTGGGCACGAGCTGGAGGATCCCATAGCAAAGCAAAATCATGAGTTGATGAAAGGACAAGTAGAGATTGTGGAGGGGCAGAAAAACAACAATATTCAAGAAGGTGAAGTGATGTAGATGAGGATTTGAAGAAGAGGAAAATTAGAACTCAAAAAAGAAGAAAAATGATAATTTAACAAATAATGGGACTGAAGAGAGCAAATACATACCAGCTCTACCTTCCCCCCAGAAGCAAAGAAGAGAGAAGTTGGACAAAAAATTTGAGCGCTTTCTAGAAATGTTCAAGCAGGTGTGTTAGCTTATATGAGTCCACCAAACTATAGAGCACATGATTTTGCATGAGTTTCTGCTGAGAATATTTACGAAACAGTAACTAAAAGAGACACGAGATTTTTACGTGGAAAAATCCCACTCAAGGGGACAAAAACCACGACCTACACTTGTAGGCTTTCAACTTCACTAACTTGTAATCTCACTATTACAAGCCACTTTGTAATAACTCCATTGCAAAGACTCCAACTTAACTAACTTGTGATACTCTTACCACAAGCCACTTTGTTACTCTCTAGTTACAAAGACTTTAACTTATGACTAAACCTAGTCACAACATAAACTCAGAGAGTTTACGGATTTTTGGGTTTCCTAAAACACAACTTCTAAGAAAGCAAGATAGGAGTTACAATAAAGAACAAATAACAAGATTACAACTCAACTACGAATACACATGGACTCATTGTGAAACTAATCCTTTAGTGGAGTTGTCTTCTTGTTCTTGACACATCAATAACTTCAATGTCGGATCAACACTTTAATGCTTGAGAGAATATCACTAAATGCACAAGTGAATATGTTGTGCCTTGCACCAGGTTGTTATAATAAAGAAGACATCACAATGGTGATTCCAATTTTTGGTTCATGCTTCTTCCCAATGAGAAGTGACTGCTGCACTGTCTGCTGCACTATCGCGTGTACAATTGCAGACAGTCACTTTCTGCAGTTCCGTTCCAGCTGTATAGTTGACTGGTACTTCTGTCAGAGAACCCTAAGGGATCAGGTCCTTGTTGTGTTCCTCTTTGTAACAATTGCAGACAGACACTTTCTGCAGTTACTTTCCAGCTGTACAGTTGACGTGTACTTCTGTCAGAGAACCCTAAGGGACCAGGTCACTGTTGTGTTCCTCCTTGTACTTGTTCACTCATTTTCTAGAGATCATACTGGACATTGTTGATTTGAAATGTATACCATGTCAGGTTCTTTATCCGGTTCTTTACAATAAGTTTGTTAGATCATCAAAACATAAGAAGCATAAGGCAAAGACAACGCATCAAGGTGCATGTGAATATACCTTTCACAAAGGTGCTTTCTCAGATGCCAGTTTATGCTAAATTCATGAAGGAGATATTGTCCAAGAAGCAGAAAGTGGAAGACACATCAATTGTCAAGCTGACAGAGCATTGTAGTGCCATCTTGCAAAATAGGCTCCCTAAAAAATGTGGAGATCCAAGGAGCTTTACTATATCTTGCTCTTTATGAAATACTAAATTTCAAAAATCTTTGTGTGATTCAAGTGCTTCCATTAATCTTATGCCTTTTTCTATTTTCCGGAATTTGGAGGGAGAGATTTGAGAGATCAAGTCGATACCTGTGTCTTTGTAGCTGGCAGATCAAACCATAATCACACCTGAAGTAATAGTGGAAGACGTGCTGGTTCAGGTAGAAAAATTTGTGTTCCTGGTGGACTTCATTGTGGTGAAAATGGAGGAGAAAAGGGAGGTCCCGCTGATTTTAGGAAAACTCTTCTTGGATATGGGCGGAGCAATTCTAGATATTCAGGAAAGGAAGCTCATGCTCAGACTAGAGGATGAAAGATTGATCTTCAAAATGGAAGGAGAAGGAGGGTACCTGAAAGAGAAACTTGGAGAGAGTAAAATGAACAAGTGCGGGGTGTACCCAAAAAAGGCGGAAAAGAAGCTCTCATCATGGATGTGTGCACTGGGTCAGGCGTACAAAGGAGATCCTGGCTTCGATTTAGAACCTGATTAGATGAATCAGGGAAGTTTCCTTAACCTCTTGCTTTTTATTTGTGTGTCATAGGGACATGCCACAATTTAAACTATGGGGGAGTGTAAATAATTATGTATATATGTGTAGGTAATCGTTTCTTTTGACCAAAGATTTTTTTTTTGCTTTTCCCGATGATGGATTTCCTCGGCTGTCTTCTTGAGGGTTTAAAGTCAAAGAAAAAAAAACTTATTTGTGTTTTGTTTGCTTAGGTAGTGTAACAATTCACCCTTGGTTTTTCTTTGTATCGCGGTTCTTTTCCAAGGGTTTTACTTGAACCGAGTGTAGTTAGTTTTTTTGTTTAGTAGAAGTAGTGAAGTCGTGTGCTAGGTGTTAAAGGGAGATGCCTTTTTTGTGCCTTAAGAATAGTGAGTACCTGATTTGTGAAGCCTAGGCTCAGTTTTTTGACTCCTAAATAAGTACCTTAAATTGTGTGATTGTAAAGTTGCTTAACTACTTTGACTAGAGAGTCGGGATGGATCTTACCATAAGTGAGTTATGTGCCAATGTTTGAGCAAGGTTTTGTCATGTTCTGTGCATGTGAGATGATGTCTAGAAATTTTCCTGTGTGTTTGCAAAGCAAAATAGTATTCTTGTTCAGTCTAGGAAGTGATATATTCATTTCTTGGTTGAGCCAGATATATGCTTTTACCTACCAAATTAATCTGATGTATCTTAGTTAGCCCTTTTGAGCCTACAACCCTATCTCTTTAGTAACCACATTGCACGTTTGACCCTTTGTTTGAATTGCTTATCTATTTGAACCTTTTACCTCTCATGAGCACTTGATTTTGTTATGAGATTATAAAATCTAAGTGGAGGTATGGTTGAGTTTTTTAGTGGAACTATAGAAAAGGAGAAAGGCGCACTGTTTTGAAAAATCGTGAGAGCCACTTGTAGAGAATTGGAAAAAAAGAGTTTGATTGAAAGAGAGGAAATGAAAATAATCGTTAGAACTTAGAAAATAAAAAATGGATTCCATGCTAGTGGTAGTTCTCATCTTGTTTAGCTTAAAGATATTGGGAGCTTGATGTTGTTATGAATAAAGGTTGGGGTTTGGTTCAACATAAGTGTGTCGTTTGAATTGTTAATGTATATGTATTACAGTATTTAGGGAGGTGCAATCACTACATCTAAATCTATCCTACCCGCCCCGCAGCCTACATTACAACCAAATTAAGTCCTACTTTATCCTTGACTGACTGAGCTCAATTATTAGAGCATTACAC
Organism: Nicotiana glauca; assembly: GCA_026770625.1. NCBI lineage: Eukaryota > Viridiplantae > Streptophyta > Magnoliopsida > Solanales > Solanaceae > Nicotiana > Nicotiana glauca. The sequence goes on from MU778317.1 coordinate 96,730, forward strand.
TATGGGAAAGCCTATGGTATGTGTTATGTGGCATATGAATCTTAATTCTGAGAGTGCGTGAATTCTTTTTATCTTGAGTCCTAATTTTTTTTAAAATTTATCGTATGTGGAACTACTCTCTATTGTTTGTGTGAGGGCACATGATTTGAGAAGGTAAGGTGAAATCTTTGACCTTTGTGGTAGAGTAAGTGAGAATGTTATTACAAATGTGTGTTGCTTGTGAGTCAAATCTTAAGGCGAGGATGTTGTGATATGGTTTTTAATCTGTTTTAAATATTCTCGACATGATGTGTTAGGGAAGTTGTCTGATAAGAAAGTCATCTCTATGTGAAGTGCAGTTTGATTGCTCGAGGACGAGCAATGGTTTAAGTGTGGGGTGTTGATGGTATGCTAGAATCACGTGTTCTATTCATAGTTTGCACTCCAATTACTGCATTTTACTTGTGTTTGAGATTAAATGTAAGTGTATTGCACTTATTGTGTTTTTATGCCTTGCATGAAGTGATTACGAGTTAAAATCTATTCGGGAGCTAAATTGAACAAGTTGGAGCTTTGAAGTCTAAATTAAAGCCCAAGGGATTAAATCAGGGTCGCGTTCGAGGGGTTGGGAGCCATGTCTGAATGTCAAAATGAAAAGAAAAAGAGTAACATTGTAAAACTTTTATTGGCGTACTGCATGGGGCGACGTGGTGGTGTATTTCTGCTACTACCTATTAGAACCTGCTCTCTGAACTTTCACTAGTGCCACACATGGGGCGGCGCACCTATGCAATTTTCTTAGAGTGTTTGTCCTGTTTCGGCTTGGAAAAGGTAATTCCGCCTGGGCCCTCTCCTATAGGTATAAATATACTAAAAAGATGTTTTAAGGGACTTTGGACCTTAGAAGCTTTGGGAGAGAATTGGAGGCTACAAGACATGGGATTTCATCATCTTTCCATCAATTCAATATGAGAGTTTGGATTATAAAGTTAGATTGATGTTTTCTTATTCTTCAATTATAATTGTGATGACTTCCTCCATGATTATGGAGTAATTTCCCTGTCACTACCCTAAAATCAAATCTGTCGTGATGGCGCCTATCAATAGTACTAGGCCACCCGCCTTCCACAATACCACGATAATTCATTAAAAAATATTCCAAAAGACATCATGTTTAGCAGAATTTCATAAGAGAAAACAAGAGTTGAACTCAAATATAGAAATGCGAAATGTAAAGCCCCAAACATCGGGGTGTCACTGAGTCATGAGCCACTACTACAACTGTTCTAATAACAATAAAACTAACATAGTCTGGGAAAAATCCAAAATACAACAACGGGGAAGATAGGGAAGAAGAAAAGCAGGGTTGTGGTCGCCAGACCGCTACTTTACTATCTCCAGTGATAAGCAATAGAAAATAATCAGCAGTTGCTACCGTGGCTAGAGATACCTGGATCTGCACACAAGGTGTAGGGGGTAACGTGAGTACACCAACTCAGTAAGTAACAAGTACAAACTATTGATTGATAGGTAGTGACAAACTTAACCTCAACAGGTAAACAGAAGTAAATTGTGCGGGAAAGTAGGCATGTTGTCAATTCAAGTATTCAGCTCAAGCAGTAAAGTAAATACAGATCCGGACAATGCGAGATATAAAGTTCAGCTAATCTCTACGAGCCAATGCACAAAATGTATGAGATGATCCACGCACTTCCACTCTCAAGTGCTCAACCACATGGTACAGTATATGGCTATCCAGCCCAGGGAAGATCCATCCCGAAATATATACACATCATAGACAATAGTCACACAGTACCGAGGAAGGCCATTCCAACCCTATGGAAAAGATCCAACTCCAGGTATCAATACTTCAGACAAGATCCATATCCAAGGAAGATCCATCCCACAATAATATCACCCCGGCCCACTGTGGGTGTGCAAACTCTGGAGGGGCTCCTAAGGCCCAAGCGGTATCATAATCAATATAATTGTTGTGGCATGTAACCTGACCCTATAATTGTCACTCATAATCAGGATCTCAATCTCACTCAGTCATTAACCTCTTCAGTCTCACCACGGGCTCATAATGTAATGAAAATAACCCGGAACAATGATATGATGAACCAACAATTAATCGAGACTGAGATATGATATAGAAATACATGATCCTGACTGAATATGGAATATAAAGCAAAAACTAGTGAGATGACAGCAATAAACGACCGCTAAAGGTCCAAACAATACCAGTATAAAGCCTAAGCATGATATCTAGCATGATTCACAGCTCAACTACATTATCACATGATGACAACATGGATATCAACAGGATAGAGTCACCAAATGGTGCCATAGAATCACCCTGGCCATAATTCTCACGGTGCACACCCACACGCCATTCACTTGGCATGTGCGTCACCTCAATACTAGTCACTTAACACATAGTTGGGGGTTTTAACCCCGCGGAACTAAGTTTGGAAGCGTTATCTACCTCAACCAAGCCAAAAATCCTACTCTGCGATGCCTTTGCCTCTTAAATAGGCCTCCAAATGTCCTGAATCTAGTCACAGGAATTACAATGCAATGAATATAGGCCAAAGAACCAATTCCACAAGAAAAACTACTTAATTGGACACAAATCCTAAAATCGACTCAAACCCGGCCCCCGGGCCCATGTCTCGGAATCTTACAAAATTCATAAAACTAGAAATCTCATTCACTCACGAGTCTATCCATACTAATTTCATCAAAATCCGACATCATTTGGTCCCTCAATTCCCCAAATTACTCTCTCCAAAATTTCAAGCCCTAACCCCATATTTTTCTTCAAAAATCCTACTAATTAGATGGGAAATTAACAGGAAAATACCATAGATCGGAGTATTAGATCTTAAGCAACTTACCTCACTGAAAACCCTTGAATCCCCTTCAAAATCACTCTAAAAGCTCCAAGGGCCGACTTGAAAATGGTGGAAATGAATAAAAATTCATGAACTCTTGTATTAATACCTTCTGCTCAGGCTTTCCGTACATGTGGCCCAAAATGTGCACCAGCGGTGCCGCTTCTGCGTAAAAACCTTCACATCTGCAGAAAAACCACTTACATCTCTCGGACCGAATCTGTGCCTCACTAACGTACATGCGATCATCGCAAGTGCGAAAACAGCCTCGCACCTGCGCATCCCCTCTCGCACATGTGCTTGCCTGCCCGCATTTGTGCCTCTCGCAGGTGCGGGAAACACTTCATACCTACCGCTCCTGCTCAAGTACCTTATGGCAGCTTTTACGGCTCCTTAACCGCTCATGCAACCTCGCACTTGTGATTCCCACTCCGCAGGTGTGGAAACACCAACAACAACAATTTTTGTTGCATTTTTCAAAATTCCAAACTCTCCGTTAACCATCCGAAATCATCCCGAGCCCCTCGGGACCTCAACCAAACATACCAACGAGTCATATATCAACATGAAAACTTAGTCAAACCTTCAAATCACCCAAAACAACATCAAAACATCAAATTGCACTCGGATTCAAGTCTAAGAACTTCTAAACTTCTAAATTCCGCAAACGATGCTGAAACCCGCTAACCCACGTTCGAATGACCTAAAATTTTGCACCCAAGTCAAAAATGACACCACGAATCTATTCCAACTTTCAGAATTCCATTTTGACCCTGATATCAAAATTTCCATTACCGACCAAAGTCGCCAAAGTTCTAACTTCCGCCAATTTACGCCTAATTCTAGCACGGGCCTCCAAATCACATTCCGGACGCACTCCTGAGTCCACAATCACCTAAAGAAGATAACTGTACCATCAAAACTCACATCCGATATTGTTTACATATAAATTAACATTCGATCAACTTCCCAACTTAAGCCTTTACAAAAGAGATTAAGTGTCTCAAATCCTCTTCGAAACCACTCCAGACCCGAACAAACTGACCCGACATATCATAATATAGCTGAGAAACACAAAAATAATCAAAAATGGGAAATGGGGATACAACTCTAGAAATGTCAAATTTAGTGAAAGAGATCGATCATGGAGGATTGAGCTAAGAGCTTCTTCTTCTTTCTAAAAGGAGAAAAATGAATTACGATGTACAGTCAACTTCCTAAGCTATTGTTATAAAACTAATTCACCGACTAACTACCGAGTTAGTTACTAACTTCTACATATTACATATACACCCATCACTTTTAAGTTAGCTACACAATACTACCCTATTTCATTCTTATTACTCTCAATACTCCCCCTCAAGCTGGAGGGTGTGAACACATTCAACTGACCCATCTTGGACACTAAATATTCATGTTGCTGCCTTCCAAGCCCTTTAGTCAAAATGTATGCGTGTTGTTCTTCAGATTGGATGTACTAAAGCATTACATCTCGTTTCTGCACTCTCCCTTATGAAATGGCAGTTTATCTCAATATGTTTGGTTCGTTCATGATAAACTGGGTTCTGAGCAATTTGGATTGCTGCTTTGTTATCACATAACAACTCAACTGAGAGCTTCAACTTTATCCACAATTCTTCATATAATTTGATCAGCCATGTTATTTCTGACATAACTGAAGCCATGCTCCTGTACTTTGCTTCAGCTAAGCTCTTAGACATTGTAGTTTGCTTCTTGGACTTCCAGGATACCAAATATTCCCCATACTTCACTAAGTATCTTGTCACTGATCTCCTGGTGTTTGGACAAGAAGCCCAATCTGCATTACAATATGCCTTGATATCTTCTACTGGTTTGCTTTATGGTAATACTCCCAATCCAGGGTTCTCTCTTGATGTATCTAACAATTCTCATGACTTCTTCTATATAAGATCTCTTTGGATGCTGCAGAAATTGGCTCAAGGTTTGAACAACAAAGCTTATATCTGGCCTAGTCATTGTAAGATACAACAACTTACCGATTAATCTTTGATAAGCTCCTATATCATCCAGTGGTGTATCACCTTTGTGTTCAACATGATCATCATATTCTCCACCGGTCAATTTCTGATTGCTTTCCAAAGGAGTCCAGGCAGGTTTTGCTCCCCCTAAGCCTGAATCTGAAATTAGCTGTAGAACATACTTCCTCTGGTTCATAAGTATGCCATGTCTAGACCTTGCAAATTCTATTCCCAAAAAAACCCTCAGCTCCCCCAGATCCTTTATTTTGAAGGCTTGTTGTAGTTCATTCTTAGTGTCACATACCAACTCATTATCATTGCCAGTGATAAGTAAATCATCAAAATATACTAATACAACTACAATCTTGGACCCTACCTTCTTAATTAATAAGGAGTGATCCAGTTGGCTTTGCTAGAAAACCAAACTTCACCGATGTATCTACCAGCTTCACATTCCATTATCGAGATGCTTGCTTAAGACCATACAAGGACTTGGCAAGCTTACACACTAGGCCTGGCTCCCCGTTACTGTGAAAACCTTGAGGAACTTGCATGTAGACCTCATCATAGAGGTATCCTTGTAAGAAGGCATTATAGACATCCATATAATGGATATGCCAGTCTTGAGCTGCAACAATGGATAACACTACCCTCACTATCGCCATCTTTACGACTGGTGAAAAGGTGTCCTGATAATCAAGACATTTCCTCTGGTTGTACCCCTTTGCAACTAGCCTTGCTATGTACCTCTCAAGCTCACCATTTGCCTTGTACTTGATCTTATATACCCATTTACAACCAATGGCTCTCTTGTTTGGTGGCAACAATATTATCTCCCAGATTTTGTTGTCTGCAAGAGCAGTGAGCTCAGTCTTCATGGCATCTACCCATTTGGGATCTTTGCAAGCTTCATCAAAAGATGCAGGTTCAACTGTTATAGAAAATACTGGTAGATCGGCCTGATAGTTATGTGGCAGACTGCTGTGATCCAGGTAGTTGCTCAAAGGGTAAGGAAAAGAGCTACCTGCTTGAGCAGTCACATAGTCGTGCAGCCATAATGGAGGCCCTTTATCTCTAGTTGACTTTCTCAGAGGAACTACTTCATGATTGCATTCAGTGATTATAATATCTTGGTCCATATTTGCATTTTCAGTATGTCAACATCTTCACTTGTTATTGTAGGACCCATATCTTCAGCTTCACTTGGAGATGTTTCTCCAGAGTGAAGATCCTATATACTGCCCCGTGTTCTACATTGTGATCATCAAACTGAGAATCAATTGTAGTTGTAGGGTAGGATCAGTGATATTTGCAGTAAGCACAGCCTGAGTGATCAAGTATGGATCATGTTGAAACATTGCAGGTCCTGTGGTCTGTAGATCTTTGAAAGGAAAAAATGACTCCTTGAAAGTCACATTTCTGCTAACAAAAAAAATTTTGTGAGTTAAATCAAACAACAAATATCCCTTTTGCATAGCTAAATACCCCATCAGAACACTGCCCACTGCTCTTGGTTGGAATTTGACACCAATGACTGATGGTGTAACATAGAAAAGGCATCCTGGAACCCTCATATGCTTCATAGATGGACTCTTCTTATGAAACAATTCATAAGGGGACTTCCCTGCAAGTACTGGTGTAGGCATTCATTTTATCAAGTAGACTGCTAACAATACACATTTATCCCAAAACTTTAATAGGATGTATCCTTGAAATCTGACTACCCTAGCTACTTACAATACGTGTATGTGTTTTCTTTCTACCACCCCATTCTGCTGGGGTGTGTATGGATAGTACATATGATGAACTATGCCAAACTTACTAAGCATGTTTGCACATTCAGAGTTAATGAACTCTGTTCCATTGTTTGTTCTAAGCACTTTTACCTTAGCGTTAAATTGTGTTTGAACCATCAAAAGGAAATTTCTAATGACAATAGTTGCATTAGACTTCAGCTTTAAAAGATAAATCCATGTTACTCTAGAATGATCAACCACTATTGTACAATCACGAGGATTAGTCATAGCTCTTTGACTCTCACGTTCCATTAGCATTGAGTATGCCTTATTTACTGTAGGTACTGGAATCATCATAAGTATCTGGCTATGAGCTTGTTCATATGACTCATTGAGTCCTATCAGAAACTGTAGCAGCTTTAAACGTTCCATAAAAACTACAGATTCACCATAATTTGCACAATCACAACCCACAGATGGGGCCAAACTAACAACCAGAAATGACATGCGGCCGCGTAGGGCAAATGGTTTTCAGATCTGTGCTTCTGGACTTGGGGATGCGGACCGCATAGAAATGCCACGCGGCCGCATAGGTTAAGTCATGCGGACCGCATGGAAAGGGTGTGTGGCCTCACAGTAGAATTTGTCCCATTGTTGACTCTCTGAACTTTTACCCACGCGGACCGCACTGCTTTGGTGTGCGGCCGCGTGGGACTTTGCCTTGAATTGCTGAGCCTCTAATCACTCATCAGTGCGGACCGCATGGAAATGGATGCGGTCCGCGTGGATCTTCTTCACTTTTGATGGTTCTCTGAACTTTCCTGCGCGGCCGCGTGGCAAAGCAGTGCGGACCGTGCATGTCAGGCTTGAACTTGGCAGCTTTCATAACTTTCCTGCACGGCCGCACATCAAAACAGTGCGGTCCACGCAGGTCACCTATTTCCCACTTTCAATCATCTTTTGACGCTTGGCATATTTCACTCCTTTTTGAGATGATTTGTGATATTTATCATCTAGTCACTCAAACCTGCAATCAAGTGCAACGTGTAAGCAATTCAGGAATAATCTAGAGCAATTTATGCACAAAGCTCAGGTAAGAAGGAGTATAAAACATGTACAGTTCATAGTTATCAACTCCCTCAAACTTAAACCTTTGTTTGTCCTCAAGCAATTAAAATGAGACCTACCCCTCAATGGAAAACATCCAAGTAATTCATGTTTGTCCTAAAGTAACCTCAACAAGCATCAATTGGGACTAACAATTGCCCTCAAAGCGAATGCATCATTAACACATTTAAAACTTTGAAAACTTGTGGATCAAGTGTGACACAAGAGCCTCAAGGGTTGACACATCTCATCAAGGAACCTTTCTCAAGTACTTTGGTCATTGTGGAACCCAAACTCACACATCCTCGACTCTCCCTAAGTGAACCTCACCTTTTAGAGTAATTGCACACAAATCGAGGTGGAAGGATTTTTCGCTCATCTCTCACAAAGAAGAGACCCTAAGTCCGGCTCTAAGTACCATATGCTTGCCCTTCATGTAAGTATCCACTAATGTAGGTTTCCCTCAACTCAAGATCATATAGGGCTTTTTAGGAGTCATTGTGAAGGCTTTTGGGTAAAGGTAGGATATGCTTTCGTCCATATGGGTTCAATCTTCCCCTAAGCACTTCTTTTGATTCGTTTTGGCACACTTTCTTGACTCATTTGAGTAATTCTTCTTTCAAGGGGTTAGAGAGACACAATGTCACTCTTTCTTTTGCAATTCAAACCTTTCTCCTTTTTTGTTCACTTTTTCGCATCTTTTTCCACTTTTTGTTGACTTTGAGTTCCCTCTTTGGGTCTTTTTCACTTTTGTCTTTCTTTTTGCCCTTTTTTCATCTTTTTCATTGCCTTCCTTTTCCTTTTTGCATTTATTGCCTTTTCTACCACATTGGTGCCTGTCTTGTCTCTCCCCCAAACTTAGATTCATGCCATTACTCAAGGGAAGATTTTTGGGTGCCAAGAGAGGGTTTCATTAAAAACGGGTATAGGCTTGTAACTTGGGTTCATGAAAGAAAAAATAAAGCTAAGGCTCGAAAGGTGTGGACTAGGGATCTTTGCATTGGTAGGTCACAAAATGGATCAAATTGGCAATTTTGGATCAAAGAAAGCCTACAATCACGTCTCAAATCAAGTTCCACCTATTATTTCGCCTCAACAAACATTCGGGGCAAGTTCTAGACCATTGGCTCGGTACTTGGGCTCACAAATCGAATTCTCGCCACACATACACTCAAGGATTGCCAAAGACGGATTCGAGGGCCCACAACGACCTTGGATATGATTCAAGCGCACAATGGCTCAACATGACCATATGATGATTGTTTGGTCAACACAAGAGTCTCAAGGCCACGACTTTCACCATCCTAAACACAACTTAATGTCTTTGACCATAAGATCAAAGGCAAATGTGCTAGGCCCAAGTGAAGTTTTGCCTGAGGTACCCTTAACTAAAAAAAACTTGAAAATCAAAAAGAAAAATCAAAAACTGACTCAACCCTTAAGAAAGTTGTCACGCTATCTATCATTGGGAAGAGCCACCCGGTTCACACAACACTCTACCCTTGGAAAGAACCGTGGCATTAAGAAAACCAAGGGCTTATTCCAACACTAAAGCAAAACCAAAAAGAGGCTACGAGCCTAACTTTGCAACTAAAATGAAAAATTTTAACAAAAATAACAAAAATAGAAAGAAAGCTCAAATGACAACCAAATGAATATGTACACAAGAAGAGTAGAATATACAACTAAGGGAGTTCAGAATGAAATCATCTATATCTATGAATGTACTGAAAGTAAAGAATATATACAATCATCCGGTCAATCAAAAAGTAGGGCCACACCCCCACGAATAAGAGCTAGTATTTTCCCCAATGCTAACTACCAAATAAAGCATCAAAAATAGGCAAAGGATATAGAATGGCCCCTTAAGCCTCATCAGATGCCCTGTGCTGGTCAATGGCTCACATGTCCTCTGTACTGGCAGGGACCTCAGACTGGTCCCCAGCCTGCTGCTGCTGTGCTACTGGGACAGGTGCCTGCTCCTGGTCTGGCTCATCAACTGAAGGGGTACTGGAGGGACCCTCATGCTCTGGAGCGACTGCTATCACAACTCCCTCATTACTATGGAGTTTTCTCTTCTTCTTTGGCCTGTGCTCCTCCTCCTGTGGCTGCCCAAATGGTGGCTCTACAGCCGGCTCCCCAAATAGCAAGTCAAGTGGCAGCTGGTCCGCCAATAGCTTGTCTACCTGCACCTTCAATGTCTCCACCGACTCCTTCGAGGCCTATGTCTTTCTCAGCTTTCTGTGCTCCTTGGCCAAGTCTTTAAGTGCTTTGCTGTGCTCACCGACTGCCTTGGACAAGGTTTCCTGCTTTGCCATCATTTGCTCCTGGTTGGCCAGGATTTTCTTCAAAGTATCCTCAATAGAAGCAGGGATCTCAAGAGTCACCGGCGCTCCCTGAGCCTGTACGGCTGTGGTCAATATGGAAAACTTAGATGTCGCAGCTGACATCCAGTTGTTCAAACTGGCTAATGAATACGTGAGCTAGTTGGCGGTGAACCTGTGAGTCTTTGATACCGGGATCACCGGATCAGCTGTGGAAGAAGGGGGTGCTATGGAAGGTCCTGGGGGCAATGTAGTGGGATCAATGAGCTGCTCAGTGGCAGCTGGCTCTTCAGACTGGCTAGCTGCGGAAGAAGTGGAGGCCTAACTCTTCTTGGCATTCTTTGGGTTGTCAGGACCCTTCTGATCATACCATGAATACGGGCTTACCGGAGGTACCATAACATCATATTTCTTCTTCTTCACTTTAAATTCTTTGAAGTATAGGGAGAGTGTGTTGGGGAAAGGGTAGTTTGTCTTTGTCTCATTACCCACAGTAGAAATCACCCTATGCATGATGTTGCCCACATTCAATGGAAATCCGGCCATGATGGAAGCAACCAAGA
>MU778320.1:4318-14966 GCA_026770625.1 Nicotiana glauca
TTAGTATAAATATAGTTTTCATCTTTTTCTTTCTCACATAGAGTTTAAAGTTTTCAGAATATTCAATTCTCATTCTTCATCTTCCTCGTACTGTCATGTCTTCATCAAACCCCAACCCTAGGAGAGTCCACATAGTTGATAACTTTCCGCTTGCCCCTAGTAGGAGCAGAAGAGGAGGTAGACTACATAATTTAGGGTCTTCATCCATACGTGGTTCTTCTCTTCCTTCATCTAGTTCTAGCCCCTCTTCTAGAACCAGAGGTTCTCTTTCTCAAAGATCTTCTTCTAGAGGTAAGGAATCCTCTGAACCTCTTCGTGAACCTTTAGTGGAGGAAATAGTTCTTGCGGAACTATCTTGCTATAATAATAGAGAGTCCCTTAGAAATCAAGTGTCCTCTGTAGATCATGTTGATATCTACCCAACTCAGATCACTGAAGGTCTGATTCATTTAGTTCGTAAAGACTGTCATTGGAGTCATGACGCCTCCTATTTAACTGGATTTTTATTTGTTTACACATATCCTTTTATATTAGGATTCAAACCTGCTATTGATCCTGTTATCCTAGAATTCTATCATTTTTTCGATGTCTGTTTAGGTCAAATTGGCCCCATATTGTAGAGGGATGTTGCCTGTTTGAGGAATTTGACTAACATGGCCGGTGTGCCTTTTACTTTCTCCCATCTAATTCACCTTTACTCTCCCAGACTCTTTCGTCAAGGTGTTTTTACTTTAGTAGCAAGGAGCAAAAGAGTTCTGGTTAGTCCAGAGGATGATAGAGACCGTGGCTGGTATACCAGGTTTGTTGCTACCCCACTGTTGGTTTGGTGGGTGATGGAAATATTCCCTTCCCCGAGAAGTAAAATTTTGCACGTGAGTTTTTTTTAAATAACTTTCTCGTACCTTTTTTCTTCAATTTTGATGATCATTATCTTCATTTTCCTTTTCTTTTCCAGCTACCATGGGAATTGTTGATGAAATTCTCAATTTCCGTGGTTGGGTAGGAAAGCTGTTTAATACTTCCCTAATGGAGGGTAGATCTTGGAAGATACTTTCCCAACGATTTGGTTGGAAAGTGAAAACTCATGGTAAGAGGTCTTTTTAATTGCTTTTTTAGAACTTATTTTAATCCTTCTTTTTATCAGGATTTGCAGTTCGAGGGATTAGTGCTAAGGCAGTCGTAGCTTCTCGTATTTCTTTGGAAAGGGCCCAAGTGATAATTTTGGGCTCTTTATCGAAAGAAAAGCTGCTAATGACCAATACTCTGAAGAAGAGGAAGATGAGGGTTCCTTGGTAATAAGGCCACGAGCTCGTAGACGTATCGTTTCTGATGATGAAGCATCTCCCCCTCGTTCTATTTCTCTTACCGAGTCTATTGAAGCCCTTGTGGTGATTCCCGGTGATGATGTTCCTGCTGCTGCTCATGATTCTATTGAGCAGCTTTTTAACCGCGGGTTTGGTAGTGAAAGTTTAGGTCCGATTTTTGATGAAGCACCCTTTGATTCTTTTTCTACTCCCATTTCTGTGATACCTCCTTTGCCGGTCGTGGCTGTTACAGTTCCTCCCTAGGCTGTTTTGACTGTTTCTACAATTCCTCCCTCAACAATTCCCCCTCCACCTGTTCATCATATTGAGGTTGGTTCTTCAAGTCAGGGTGCTGCTATGAGGCAAGTCAGTATTGAAGTTCCTGCTAAGTGTAACCTTTTAAGGAAATCAGGTCAATCAGACGTATGTCTAAAGCCTTTGATTGGTCGAGTTGAAAGAGCTAAGCTTGATAGCCACAGTTCTTTGACCTTAATGAACGATATAGTGCATGCTTCTTTAAAGGTATCCTTTTTCCAAACTTTACTTTATCCTTTTTCTATTTTCAGAGTTCTCATTTTCCCCTCTTTTTTTAGGTCAATCTAATTGGCACAGAGATGGTGTAGAGGGTTACCCTCTCAGAGAAATTAGTGTGTGACTACCAAGTGGAGGCGGATAATTGGAAGGAACAATATGAAAGTATTCAAATTGACGTAGAGACATTAGAAGAAAGTAAATGTACCTTAGAGTAGCAGGTAAGTGCTTTGACAGAGTTGGCGGTTGAAAAAAGCTTCTTCAAATCAAGCAGGTAACGAAATGGCTCGACTGGAAACCTGTTTTTCCGAGCAACTTTCCAATGCAAGTGAAGAAATCAGAGAGTTGAGGGCTCTCTTGAGTAAAAAGGAAGCATATGTTGGTGAACTCGTGCAGACTTTGACTCAAACTCAAGAAGACCTCCGGGAGTCTTCTGAAAAAGTTCTTTCCTTAGAGAGTTCCAATGCTTCTCTTCAAACTTCCTATGATTCTGCCTTGGCTGAAAATGAGAAGTTGAAAAGTGAAATTGCTGACTGGGAAAGAGATTATGAGATCCTTGAAGACAAAGCTGCAATTGAAGTGAGTTGGGCATTTTTGAATTCTCGCCATTATACCCTTGTTGAAGTTAGCCACGAGAATTTTAATTTGGAGTCTGAGTTAGCCAAAATCAAAGAAACTATTGAAAAGACTCAACAGTGCCAAGATTTTTCTTCTCTCGTGGATGAAACCTCTGAGAACATTGAAGATTATATGGGTATGGTGAGTGCTCCAATTTCTTCGAGTCACGTTGAGCCTGCTCCTGCTGATGAATATGCTTCAGTTCCTTCTTCTATTCCCTAGTGACAAGTTTATGATGCATGACTTAAATTTCTTTTTTGGTGGTATGTGGTTGAAACCCTTGGTTCTTTTTTAAGGGTTTGTTAAAAATGTTAAGTCCCCAGTCCTTTTATGGGGTATTTTGTATAAGCAACTTTTAGTTTACGGCTAAGTTCACACTTAGTCTAAATTTTTTTTTTTTAATATTAAGAACTTTTGTTATTCGAACTTCTGTTTTGTTTATTTCTGCCTTTTTATTTAAGGATTTACTGAATAACTTGCATTTTTATTTTGCAAAATGCTTTCTTAATTCCATGAATCAGTCATGAATTTTGTAAAAGAGGACCCTTTTATTTTTGACACTTAATGAAGAAGACGTCTCAACTTCATAATGATGTTAATATACGACAAAAAAAATAGGAATACACATGTTTCTTAAAATAACTTTGACAAGTTTTTATTTGAACTTTGCCTTAAATAACACTTTACATGTATTTAAATAACTTCTATAACTTTTTCGTAACTATTTTCCTTACAACAGATTTTCAAAAGAAAATAAAACACAAGGTTTTCATGTAATAACCCGTAAGTACATGTATATTAAATACAAGGTTTTTACTTACAACCTGTTTTAGTATTTTGAATAATACACAAGGTTTTCATTACATTGCCTTTTAACCTAACTAAAATAAGATAGGTTTTTCTTTGGCGTTGGCTCGTAACTTTGCTCTGTACTTGACATTTTGCTCTACACTTGACTCTTTCAATGAATTGACTTTTTAGGCTTGAACTTTTGATTATTTCTCAATCTTGAACTTTTGATTATTTCTCAATCTTCTTTGCCTTCTTTATACATTTGTCTATGCATATATCATATAGTCCCCCAAGTGTTTGAGCTTTGAAGTATGAAGTCTCGAGCACTTGACTATTCCGCTCATTTGGTCCTTTTCTTGTAAAGGAATAAAATATACGGGACTCGGAGGTACGATTATAGATGAAGACTGCTTAACCCGTATCAATTTCTATCAGAATAGGTGTAACCCTAGACCGGGAATTTTTAATTTATTTCACGTGCCTTGCAGGTCGTGATTCATCATCTAGTACGGGTTAGCTTTTTTCCTATCATCTAAAATCGTTAATAAAATTTTAACAATTCAAAAACAAAATTTAAAATGAGGATACCTGTCCGTGGGTACTCCTTAGAAATAATATCTCTTTAGGTGAATGTCATTCCAGTGTGAGGGTAATATCTTGCCATCCATTGTTTCCAGTTCGTATGCTCTTTTCCCCACAATACGATGAATTTTGTAAGGTCCTTCCCAAGTTGGACTTAATTTCCCCAAATTAGCTTCTTTCGTGGATTAAAAAACTTTCTTGAGTACGAAGTCCCCAATCTTTAAGTATCTTAGTCGTGCCTTTCGATTGTAATATCGTTCCATAACTTGTTTTTGTGATGCCATTCTTATTAATAAAGCTTCCCTTCTTCCTTCAAGTAAGTCAAGGTTTATACACATTTCTTCTTCATTAGATTCTTTTGACGGCTGCATATACCTCGTGCTTAGTTCCCCTATCTCAACCGAAATTAAGGTTTCAGTTCCGTACACCAATGAGAATGGTGTTTCACTTGTGCTTGTTTTTGTTGTCGTGCGATATGCCCATAAAACACCAGGTAGCAATTCTGGCCAATTGCCTTTAGATTCTTCTAATTGTTTCTTCAAATTGTTGACAATGACTTTATTTATTGATTCAGCTTGCCCATTACCCACCGGATGGTAAGGCGTGGACGTAATCCTTTTGATCTGCCAACTTTCTAAAAAATTTGTGATTTGTGCGCCTATAAATTGTGGGAATTATCACACACTATTTCCTTTGGTACTCCGAATCGACATATGATATTTCGCCCGATAAAATCTCTGACTTCCTTTTCCCGTACCTGTTGAAATGCTCCTGCTTCTACCCATTTAGTAAATTAATTAGTGAGTACAAGTAGGAATTTTACCTGTCCTTTTGCTTGTGGTAGTGGACCCATGATATCCATCCCTCATTTCATAAAAGGCCACGGTGCAATGATCGGATGTAACAGCTCTACAGGTCTATGCATGTTGTTACCATATCTTTGGCACTTATCACATTTAGTCACGAAATTCTCCACTTCCTCTTCCATTTTAGGCCAATAATAGCCTGCTCTAATCATGGTTCTATCAGTGATCTTCCCCTTGCAGATTTCCATAATGCCCCTCGTGTATTTCTCTCATTACATATTCCGTTTGAGAAGGCCCGAGGCATCTTGCTAAGGGGCCACCGAACATTTTCAATAAAGATGACCTTGCTTTAAACAATATCGAGCAGCCTTTTTCCGAAGCGTATGAGCTTTTTTCTTATCTTCAGGGACGATACCATACTGCAAAAAAGCGACAATCTCGTTTCTCTAATCCAGGTTAAATTATTGAAATTTACCTCATTTTTGTCCGGATCGAGTATTGAATGAAACAAATGAATTACGGAAGCATTTTCATTGCTTGCCATATCTAACGCAGATGCGAGATTGGTCAGGGCATCTGCTTCGACATTTTCATCTCTTGGTATTTGCGTGATTTTTCAGGTTTGAAATTGTCTAATCAAATCCCGTATTTCTAAGTATTGCTGCATTTGTGCGTCCCTGGCTGTATAAGTCCCCAGCATTTGGTTAACTACGGGCTGCGAATCGCTTCTGATTTCAATTTGAATTCTAAGTTCTTGTACCAATTATAAACCCGCAATCACAGCTTCATACTCTGCGTCATTGTTAGTTATAGAATAGCATTTTATGTCTTGACGAATGGCTTCACCCGTAAGTGGCACCAAAACAACTCATAGACCTGCTCTCTTCACGTTAGATGAGCCATCAGTAAATAAGATCAAAATTCCTGGATTAGACCTGTTGAACAACTGTAATTCTTTTTCTGCTTCTAATTGCATCCCTTGGCTAAAATCAGCCCAGAAATCTACTAACACCTAAGATTTTAGTGCGGTTCTGGGCTGGTAAGTGATATCATATTCACTTAATTCTATATCTCATTTAGCTAATCTACATGACAACTCATGCTTGTATAATAAATTGCACAATGGGTAAGCAGTTACTACGGTGATAGGGTGACACTGAAAATAAGGCCTTAATTTTCTAGATGTCATGATTAGTGCAAGTGCAAGATTTTCTAATTGAGATTATCGCGTCTCTGCATCTAATAATGATTTACTGACATAATAAATTGGAGATTGTTTACCTTGGTCTTCATGAACTAAAACAACACTTACCGCTACTTCTGAGACGGCAAGATAGATGAGCAGTCTTTCTCCAACCTTTGGTTTTGCAAGCAACGGTGGATTTGACAGGTATGTCTTTAAATTTTTGAGTGCCTGTTGACACTTCTCAGTCCATTCGAACTAATCTTTCTTTTAAGAGCTGAAAAGAATTTAAAGCATTTTTCCAATGATTTGGAAATAAATCTCCCCAAGGCTGCAATTCTTCATGTTAACCTCTGTACTTCTTTTTTACTTGTAAGCATGTCAGGGATTTGTTCAATGGCTTTAATCTGTGCGGGATTTACTTCAATACCACAGTTAGAAACAAGAAAATCCAAAAGCTTACCTGATGCAACACCGAATGCATATTTCTCATGATTTAGTTTCATATTGAATTTCCGTAAGATCTGAAACGTATCTGACAAGTGCGATATATGGTCCCCTAAATGTTGAGTTTTAACGAGGATATCGTCTATATAGACCTCCATAGTTTTTCCCAGATGTTTTTGGAACATTTTGGTCACCAGTCTTTGATATGTTGCACCAACATTTTTGAGACCAAAAGGCATTACTTTATAACAGTAAGTCCCCTTATCTGTTATAAATGAAGTTTTTTCTTCATCCATAGGATCCATTTTGATCTGGTTGTATCCTGAATACATATCTAAAAAGCTTAACAACTCATGTCCTGTAGTAGCATCAATTAGTTAATCTATATGTGGTAATGGAAAAGAATCTTTAGGACAAGCTTTGTTAAGGTCTGTGTAATCCATACAAACTCGCCATTTGCCATTCTTTTTTGGCACCACAACAGTATTAGCTAACCAATCAGGATACTTTACTTCACGGATAGACCCAATTTTTAAGTTTTTGAACCTCATCTTGAATTACCTGATTCTTGAAGGTCCCCTGCTTTCTCTTCTTTTGTTTGATGGGTTGATATGATGGATCTTCATTTAGCTTGTGAGTCATTATTTCCGGTGGAATTCCTGTCATATCTGAATGGGACCTGGCAAAATAATCCATGTTAGTTTTTAAAAATTCAATCAACTTAACTTTCATATCGTGGCTCAAGTTAGCCCCAATGTAGATTTTCCTTTCTGGACATTGTGTAAATAACTCCACAGCCTCCCGTTCCTCAATCGTTGTTTTGATATTTTCATTTTTCTCTAGTTCTGAATGGAATCGGGCCGTGAATCCATATCTGTTCTTCCTTGTTTAGTTGAGGTTTGTTTTGTGGTATCCTCAACTTGAATGGAATTGAGGTTTGAATCTGCTACAGAGTTGATGCTTCTGGATGTCTGTTGATCCCCACGAATTTGGCATATTCCCCATGATGATGGAAACTTGATAACTTGATGTAAGGTATATGGAACGACATCCATCTCGTGGATCCATGATCTTCCGAGAATAATATTGTAAGCCATTTTTAATTCTACCACGTGAAATTTTGTATCCGTTACAACCCCTTCTGCGAATGTAGTAAGTGTTACCTTCCCTTTTGTCACAATGCTTGAGTTGTCGAATCCAGACAAAGTATGCGCCTTTGGTACTAGCTTATCTTCAACTTGAATCTCATGTAGTACTCTTAGCAGGACAATGTTCCCGGAACTACCTGGATCAACCAAAACTCGTTTCACATTAGTATCATGTACAAGTAGAGATATTACTAGTGCATCGTTATGTGGAGTTAACACGCCGTCCGCATCTGCATCCTCAAATGTAATACTTTCTTCCTCCAAAACATGTTGAACCCGCTTCCCGTGGGTAATGGTGACTTTTGAAACTTTATTGGTTGATGTATACGTCACACCATTAATTTCTTCACCTCCGCTTATAACATTAACGGTGCCTTTAGGAGAAGGAGGTTTTGGAGGCTCCTGCCTATTCGTCATGTACGTTTTCTTACCTTTCTCACTGAATAGTTCGGTAAGATACCTTTTATTCAACAGATGATCAACTTCTCCTTGTAGCAATCTACAATCTGCCATTTTATGACCATGATCGTTGTGAAATTCGCACTAGTGATCAGGATTGCGCCTGTTAGGATTTGATCTTATTTCTTTTGGCCACCGCACCTTATCACCCATGCATCTTAAAACAGCTACGAGCTCGGAGGTGCTTACATTAAAATTATAACCGCCAAACCTTGCCTTCAAGTTTCTATCATCATCCCTCGACTCTCGCGTGTTTTGATCGTTCCCATACCTTGATAACGAACCCGACTCTCTATTTCTCGATCTATGATCGTACCTTGAATTGCCCAGTTTTGATCGTGAATCTTTTCCCGCTGGGGCTATATATGGTTCGTATCTATTTTTACCGAACCTTTTTCTATTTTCGCCCGTCTCGAACTCACATTTTCCTCTTTTTGAGATCGTGAGATAATATCTTCTTCTATCCTTAGCTTCGTGCTATACCTGTTGTACACGTCATTCCATATTGTTGCTGGGAATTCGCGAAGACTTTTGTTGAGTCGCCTCGTGGCTTCTGAGCTTTTTTCATTCAAATTACTAGTGAAGGCTATAGTTGCCCAACTGACACGTGGTAACGTCATTCTTTCACGCTGGAACCTATCCACGAACTCTCTAAGCAATTCTAAGTCCCCTTGCTTGATTTTGAAAATATCCTCCACTCTTTTCTTGACTTTTTGAGTTCCCTAATGTGCTTTGATAAATGAATCTGCAAGCTCAGCAAAAGAATTATGGAATTTTTGGGTAAAAGAGAATACCATGTTAATTCTCCCTTGGTGAGTGTTTCCCCAAATTTTTTGACCAATACTGATTCAATTTTTGGTTTGGTCAAGTCGTTGCCTTTTACGCCAGTTGTGAATACAGTCACGTGGTCTCGTGGATCAGTTGTTCAATCGTATTTTGGAATATCGGGCATTTTGAATTTCTTTAGAATAGGGAGGGGAGCAGCACTTGGCTTCCAAGGTTCTTGTGAATATTTGTCCATATCTATACCTTTGATTACAAGCGGCACTCCAGGTATTTGCTCTATGCGGTCACTTTACTCCTTGAGCTGTTTCTGCAATGTTAATACTAAATTTTGTAAACCAGAATTAACTAAGTTACCTGGTTATCTATCTCGTGACTTATTGGGAATTCCACCACTGCCTCAATTAGAAAACCCAGAACGTGGATTTTTCAAAGTGTTGGTACTCGGAGGGGGTGTTGGTGGTGCAACAGGTAACTGGCTGGCAAAAGCCTCAAGAGCTTTATTGAGCGATTAGCTTTTGCAAAGCTTCATTGATAGCTTCTTCGTTTTAAAATTGAGTATTTGCATTGGAATGAGATCCATCAGGAGTTCCTTCTTGAGACCGTTGAGGGGAGCTTTGTGGAGAAGGGATCGGGGTGCAATCATCTTATGGATTCTCCTGAAGTGGATGGTTTCCTCGGTTGTTGTCATTAACGTTCGACATAGTTGATGCGACGAAAAAAGACTAGGTTAAGAAAGAATAGATTATTAGATTCCCGGTAACGGAACCAATTTATTTAACCAAAAAGTGAAATTTCGGTCAAAGCTTTATTTTAGAAGAACTCGGGTTACTGATAATGAAAAATGAATAAAGGAAATTGATTTTGCTAACAAATAGCATAAAACAAAGTAAACCAGTATATCCAGTTGGTATTTCGTGCCCTTACAAATGACCAGTCTTCTATTTTTATAGCTACCTCTAAGATATACGTTTTTCCTTTATCATAATAAGGTCATTATAGACAATTAAAGGCATTAAATGCTACGTTACATAATTATTGTAATTTAATATATATTCTCTAACGTTTTCAGTATTTAATGCTTATTAAATACTGTATTTGTACTCTCTTGTGGTGTCAGATTCATTCTCCTTAACTTTTGGATTTAAATAGGTATGAGCGTCAAATCTTTTGAATATCTGCTTGTGCCTCTGCTCGTATTTGTTGCAACTCCTGCCTCTTTACTAAACATCATTCTTTGACCAGCCTTCGTGTCATGACATGTCATCTTTCAATCACTTCGATATGTATAAACTCAATAATTCCCAATACATGTCTGGCATAAGTGCCCCTCACAGTCACATACACTTAGCATTGTACAGGTACCTAGCATAAATGCCTCACTAAGAATAAATTTATGTTTTACGCTCATAGGGCCTTAAGTAACGTGGGTGATAACTTGACTACGGAGGGACGATCCATATCCAAGCTCTACTATTGCAACATGCAACCCGATCCAATTATAGTACCATTGTGGCGTCCAACCTAATCCAATCATAATACTATATTCAATTCTGTTACATCTCGTATTTTTGTACGTTAAACTTTCTTCTTCAATTAATTGACATAGACTCGGGGATGAGATTTTCTTGAGATTATAAGCATTTATGCTATTTATAACAAGCAATAAGTAACTGCCGTGAAAGATAAAGGGTAAACGATTCAAAGAAAATGAGTTTCATTGAAGATTATTGACTTGGGATAAAATACAGTACGAGCGATAATATCCAGTATTTATGGACTAGTGTCATACAAGGCACTACATGACCATGATAGTAAGATGTACAAGGCATGTTAAAAGTGAGTAGTATTTTAAGTAAGTTGAGATAATTCTTAATTTTGTGGGTAATTGATTAATTATTGAATAATGAAATATTACCTGATTAATTAGGGATATATTGGATAAGGATTAAAATTGCATTATGTGGCAGCCCCCCTCCCCCCCCCCCCCCCCCC
>MU778320.1:15385-33242 GCA_026770625.1 Nicotiana glauca
GGCAAACTAAAGTGTTAAAGACAAGATACTACATCCTTCTACGTGTAAAGACGTAAAAGATTGGCATTTTGGCTTCATTTGGACTCTAGATATTCAAGTATGAATCTTATAATGTTTTCCTATTGCAGAGATTACAAAACAGACGTTAAGAATATATAAAGAGAATTCATAACATTTTCGACCAATTCCTACAAGAATTCCAACGTTAGCAACCTCAATCCAACAAGATTTCAACAAGATTTTTTGAAACAAAAATTCCAACGAGATTTCTTAGCACCTTAGCAACATGAGATTTTGCAATTCCAAGGGAGTACGGTGCAACCTTTTACAAGAATATTATACGGAATTTTTTCTACTCCGGTATGTTAAGGCTAAGTCCTTCCTTCATTTTGGCATGATCTCGTAACTACATGAGTTTGATAACGAGGCATAAAGAGAAGTTCGTATTCTTGAACTTATGTACATTTCCTAGTATCGTAAGTTACAGTATTCTCACTTATCGGGACTTTATATTCGATTGAGTATTGTTTTCTTTTAGTCAAAAGAGGAGGATTTATATATATATATATATATATATATATATATATATATATATATATATATATATATATATATATATATATATATATATATATATATATATATATATATATATATATATATATATATATATATATATATATATATATATATATATATATATATATATATATATATATATATATATATATATATATATATATATATATATATATATATATATATATATATATATATATATATATATATATATATATATATATATATATATATATATATATATATATATATATATATATATATATATATATATATATATATATATATATATATATATATATATATATATATATATATATATATATATATATATATATATATATATATATATATATATATATATATATATATATATATATATATATATATATATATATATATATATATATATATATATATGTATGTATATATATATGTATATATATATATATATATTATAATATTTTCACCACCATCGAGCTATAATCGGTGGGAAGTCCCCTATTGGGCAACCTCTGATCAGATGGCAAGTTATCACTACAAGAAAAAAAGCCTTTAGTGGCAATAAATATTCTTTTTAGCAGCAATAGCTACTGTCACAAAAATTATTACCGGCAATTAGTTATTTGCCGTTGTACCCAACGTCGCTAAAAGCTTTAGCGACAATTATGTCAAGTGCCGGTAAAGGTCCCAATTATTACCGCTAAAAGATGAAATTTTTAGTGGCATTTAGTTACCGGCAATTACAATAGCCACTAGAGCTACCCATCAATTAGACTCTTATTTTGCTTTTAGCAGCATTTATTATGGCCGGTAGACATTTGTTTTAATGTTGATAAAGGTAGCTTTTTAATAGCCATTATAATAGCACCTAAATCTATACCGATTTGCAATTATACTAATATTTAACAGCCTTTCTTTTGTATGAAATTCCAATCTCGTAAATATGTTACTCATTCAAGAAATCATAACAATATTTTATTAAATCTATAATATACAAAAATAATTGCTCATACATAAATTTAGAGTAACAACACGAAGAAAAAATACATCATTCGAATCCAACAATAGTTGTTTCACCTTCTACAAGCCTAGTTTCATACAGTGTCAATTTTAGCCTCCAAAGCACCATCATATTCAGATGTGGTAGACCATGTATTTATTCTCTCAATAGCCATTTCTGCCCCAACGTGAATCAAATGATACCGGTCATTATCCATGGTGTCTTGACAAGGCTAAACCAACACGATCGATTCTTGACGACTTCAGCAAGTTGCATCCATTCAACAGTAAATTTGTAGCCACGTCATTTGTGGATTGTTGCTTCGAAGCAAACTGCACAAAAGAAGTTTTTAGAAAACTTACGCCATCTACTCGTGAAAAAAAAAAATTAACATATATGTGGTCGAAGTTAGACGATGAAGGCAAAGATAAACCTTGATTCTCTTCAACTTTGTACTTTTAGCTCTTTGTTCATTAAGCATTACAGGTGAGTAGTTCATGTTAACCAGAAAAAATACATTCAAATACAAAATAATTGAATTCAGTTTTTGAAAAATATAAGATACCAAATAATGCACAAATAGTAACTGTGGTCGAGAAGCAAACCCAATATAACTCACAATCAAATAAATTAAAGCTTCTCAAGATATAATGTCGTCAAATTAATATCTCAATCTTTTAATATCCTCAACAATATGTCAGTTCAGGTCGTATAGAATATTATTCAAAACAGGGGCGGACCTACGTTGTAGGTCGAGGGGTCACGGGACTCCGTTAGCCTCGTCAAAAATTCTATATATGTATTTTATATATGTTTGTGCATACAGTTGGGACCCCTTAAATATTTTCCTTGTGCCCCCAAAGACAAAAAGACAGATGGAAGGAATGGTTATGGGGGCATGCTATGGTTTCCAACTTTTGCTAAAGGACGTGGGTTCAAGACTCCCTTCAGACTTTTTACATTCCTATTCCTATTTTTTACACTAATTCCTATTGTGTACACTAAATCACACTAAATCAAAAAGGTTTAAATCACACTCCTGTTCATATTGTGTACGTTAATTCTTAGTGTACTAGAGAGCTTTATTTATTATGTTTATATTTTGTTGAAGCCAATTATAGTTTATATTACTTAATTAATTTTATTCTCTTTAAATTCCTCCCTTAAAATTAAAAAGCTTCAAATTGCAACTTATTGCTCCATAAATAGAAAAATACAAATTATTTTGCCACTGCCTTCTTCTCTTTTTTTTTCCAAAAGAAGAAGGCTGTGGCTTTATTTATTACTTTTATATTTTATTAAATTGAAATGTAGTTTAGTATTCATGCATAATATTCAAGTTAATTAATTTTATTCTTTTTCAAATTCCTACCTTAAAATTAAAAGCTTCAAATTACAACTTATCGCTCCACAAATAGAAAAATATAGATCATTTTGCTACAACCTTCTTTAACAATCACTTTGACAAGGCAGCGGATATCCATCAACTCCGACTCGGCAATGAAAACTAAGAGTTTGAGACTCTTTTTTAGTTCTTTGACTATTAATATGCCCTTAATCTTAATTTCTTTCGTAAGTTGTTGTTAATTTTTGAAATTTGAACGCCTTTTTGATCACTGAACCTTCTTTTATTTGAGAAAAAAAACCAAAAATTTAAAGTTTGAAAGTGGTTTAAATCAAAACACTTTTCCTTCCTGTAGCACCCATTTTGCTAAAAAAAATTCTTTCTTTCCGTGCTTTCTCTTTCTTTAGAACTTCTTTTTGTTTATACTTGGATGATTAGTCATAATACTTGTTAAGATTTCAAAGAGTTGCACATCTAATTTTATTGCTAATAATTACTCCCTCCGTTTTATATTATTTGAGGTAGTTTGACTCGGCACGGAATTTAAGAAAAAAGAAGAAGACTTTTGAAACTTGTGGTTTTAAAAGCTTAAGGGGTAACAGGTTTGTGGGGCAATGCCATTTATGTGGCTATAAAAGCTTCTCATTAAGGACAAAAAGGGTAAAATAAAGAGTTTAAAGCTGAAATATTTTCAAATTTAGAAATGTGTCATTTGTTTTGGAACATATTAAAAAGGAAAGTACCTCATTTAATATGAAACGGATAGAGTAGTATACAATGGTACTCCCGCTGTGCTAAAATCCTGGGTCTGCCTCTGGTTCAAAAGTTCCATTTAAGTTACAATTTTAAACAAAATCTATCGTGTCTCACTATAAAAACCTATTACTTAAGATAAGATAAAAAAGAAATGATTGCAAGTTGCATGAAAAAATAAGGCAGGAGAATGCGCTTGTGGAAATGAAATTCATACATGAGCAGTTCGAACCTCTTGAGCATAAGTTGGTGAAACCGTAGTAATAATGTTAGAAAACACAATTGCACCCTGCAACAAGAAGGAACCATATTCACTGCATATTAAAAAATTTACATGGAAGGAAAGAAGCCGCCTAAGATCAGTTATAGCAGCTTAACATTAGAATCATACTATCTTCACATGATTTATTCTATGATTTGCTAAGTTGTCATGCATCCTATCTGGCTTGTTGAGTGATAAGCATCAAGATTGCAAGATGTTTAACTCTGATGCCTGAATATGTGAAAAGTAGTAGCTAAAAGATAACGAGAAATGGGAGTCCATCTTATGACAAATAAATGTTTGCCAATCAGTTGTAGAAAGAAATTAACAGGGAATTATGGAAACATCAAGAACAAAAAAGTTTTTGATCCATTTTTGAACAATGTAAATGAACAATTATTAGATAGTCCAAACTGAAGAAGCTTCTTTCAGATTCATCAAACTTAATATTCATATAAAATAGTTCGACACTAATAACTTTCTCTGAATAAACAGACCCGTTGAAGCTTTTACACCGGACATCTATACTAATATGTCAACCAATTCTTTTTACACTAGTAAAACTACAAGCAGTTACTGCATGCATCCAATAGTGATGGTCTGCTAGAGGCTACTGTACAAAGTACTACAAATGCGAATTATATAGATACTACACTGTATGTTATCGAACATCACAATAGGCTATAATAATATCTACATAGAACAGTAGCAAAGGCAATTATTGGTAATTGTGCTCACAATAAGAATTTCAAATGCATACTTGCGTTTGTGTGTAGAGAACATGTCTTCAAGAGAATTCAAGCGACATCCAATATTGCAAAATTAATTCTCAAATTAAATTTTCATTCCAAAGATCAAAATTATGAAATTACACCTTGAATTTCAGTTTCTGTTTTTTATCATTGCATCATAATATGGAAGAATTCCGACAAAATTAGAAGTCAATATATATCCATAATGTAGAGTATATCGGAGAAAGCTTAAAATTAATAGCGCTTATTGTAGAAGGAAGAAAAAGCAGATAAGATAGAAATTAAAATATAGTTTTAATTTTGACTAGTCATGAAATCCTAGTTTATAATGAGTGATAAAATCTATATTTAGTGCTCATTTAATCTAATCGACATAACAGTAAAGAAAAACCACAATAGGAACAAGCTAAGAAGCTTGTTTACAAGCTCCAATTTCTACTCTTCAGAAAGAAAGAGCCATCCACAATGAAGAAAATCAAATCAAGAAGGAAAAATGATAGACAGAGAGAAAGAGTAGAGAGATGTACCTGTTGATGGTGGCCCGCGATAGTGCAAGATGAGTTGGGTGTCGACGGTCGTGAGAGAGATAGGAGGGTTTACTCAATTTTGTGCATCTCTGTAGCAGAGATAATTGTGCATTTTGGGGGTGAATGTATCCAGTGGAAGAAAGATTAAAATCAATTATTAAAAGTAACTTTTAGAGACTATTATTTTGAATAGCCAGTAAAAAAGAACTATTTTGGGGCCAAAGCTAAATTGCCGCAAATATTTATGTTTACGGAATAATGTAGCGTCAATTAGTTAATTGCCGCAAAATCATTGCCAGTAAAGGCATTTTTTCTGGTAGTGTATATGCCGTGTTTACTGTGGCCGAGCGTCTATGAGAGAGCCCAGTTGTCGAGATATAGAGCCTAGTATGACTGAGCGCCTATGAGCAAACCTATTACGGCAAAGCAATTATATATATACCGAGCCTTATAAGGCCGGACATTTATTTTACTTACTATATTGAGAGAGTTGAATCAGTATCAGTAGATAAGTATACCTCCAGACCATCTTTGACTCCCAGTTACTTTCAGTTATTATATTATCAGTTCAATTTCAGCTTTCAATTATTTTATTACCTTGCATACTCGGTATATTATTTCGTACTGACGTGCCTTTTTCTGGGGATGATGCATTTCATGCGTGCAGGTTCAGACAGACAGACTGGTAGACCTCCTCAGTAGGTGCTGCCCAAGTTTAGCTTTATCGGTAATCTCCATGTCCTTCGGAGTTTTCAAGTCTAGAAGTTTTGTGTACATCTTATGTATATACGTATATAGTTATTGGTAGGTCGGGGACATGTTTCGATCACAGTACATCCATCAATAGAGAGTTGTAGACATATCCTGTCAGTTAGTGCAGTATGTTGGGCTTGTAGGCCTTGTATGTATATTTTGTTAGTTTGTCAGTTATAGCAGTTATGACGGCCTTGCCAGTCCAGCTTTATATTGATGTTTAGCCAGCGTTAGTTTCTATTCAGTTTTATATTTTGCTTCACAACTTGTCTTGAAATATGGACCATGGCCAAAGTATGACATTATATGTTCAGAGTCCCTTAGTTGCAAGTTGGTACGCAAGGATATGTGAGGCACTGGGTGTTGGTCTCGCCCCTCCCCTAGGTTTGGGGCGTGACAAAAGTGGTATCAGAGTAGTTCTATCCTAGGGAGTCTACAAGTTGTGTCTAGTAGGGTCTTATTTATAGATGTGTGGTGCACCACATTATATAAGCAGGGGACTACAGGGCAATTAGGAGTTGGTTACCCTTCTTTCAAATCTAAATCGTGCTATAGAACTAAGTTATAGGAAATTTGAGTTAAACTTACGTGTTGGCATTTGTATGCACAGATGACGCTGACTAGGAAGACTACGTCTAGCCAGTGGAGAGATACAACAATAGGTGAAGGACTAGCAGGGTATCCCCAGTAGATGGGGCCCAATCGGAGGCCCATGGAGAGACCCCTACTCAGTCATTAACGGTAATAAAAACCACTTGAGGAGATTCCAAGGGAGACCGCACATCCAGTTCCTCCTCCGCTTCCATTGGATCAAGACTTGAGGAGTGCAGTGCGTTTGTTGACACAGTATGTAGCTACCCAGCAACAGGCTAGGGCATCTGCTAGTGCCGGATCTTTTGAGGGGTCTGGGAGTTCAAGGGTACAAGATTTTATTGCTTTGAGTCCCCCAGAGTTCACGGGGACAGATCAGAGGGAGGACCCACAAGATTTCATAGATCAGCTTCACAGGATATTTCGGGTTATACATGCCTTGGAGAAAGAGGCAGTTGAGCTAGCAGTTTTTCGACTCCGAGATATAACCATCATTTTGTACGAGGGATGGGAAAGTTCCAGGTGACGTGATGCACCTCTAGCTATTTGGGAGAATTTTTAGATGCCTTCCTCGACCAGTACTTACCGCAGAAGATCCAACAGGCTCGAGTCGATCAGTTTCTAGCTGTCAAGATGGGCAATATGATTGTTCGAGAGTATAGTCTCTGTTTTGACTCAATGACCAGATATGCACCATCTATAGTAGCTACTATGCAGGACAGGATTCAAAGGTTTATAGCAGGGTTAGCCCTATAGTTGACCAAGGCATGTGCCACCGCTGTATTGTAGGATAGTATGGATATCTCCTGGATTCATGAATTCTTCCAAAATATAGAAAGGGGTAGGCGTCAGCAGCAGGATGCAGAGAGGACTGAGTCAGGACAGCGTAAGAGGATGAGATTTGCCTGGTCTCAAGAGCAGTCTTAGAGTATTTATATGCCCTAGTACTTCGAACGGCCACCTAAGCCTCCTCCACCTCAGTTATAGGGTTACATGTATGATCGTTATACTCAGTCAGGACCAGGTAAGAGCTCACGGGCGTCGGGTTTGCCGCAACAACAGGGGTCAGGGCAGACATGGTCATTTCCGCCGCGGTGTGACCTCTGTGGTAGAGGATACTTGGGACAATGTTGAGCCAGTTTTGATGCTTGTTATACATGTGGACGTCCGAGGCATATGATGCGAGATTGTCCAAATAGAGATTCTGCGGGTATGGCACAACAAGCGAATTCAGCAACAGGATTATCTACTTTATCATGTATTACCTTGATAGACCCAGGATCTACTTTATCGTGTGTTACCCCATTTGTCACGAGGAAGTTTGGTATAGTTCTTGAAATACTAAGTGATCCTTTTGCGGTATCTAAACCAGTCGGAGAATCGATTATCACTAGACAGGTTTGCCGAGGTTTTACGGTGGCTGTTTGTGGTCGTCAGACCTTAGCTGACCTAGTTGAGCTAGAGATGTAGATTTTGATGCTATCATGGGCATGGAC
Source organism: Nicotiana glauca (assembly GCA_026770625.1). Classification (NCBI taxonomy): domain Eukaryota; kingdom Viridiplantae; phylum Streptophyta; class Magnoliopsida; order Solanales; family Solanaceae; genus Nicotiana; species Nicotiana glauca. The sequence continues at coordinate 23,447 of MU778320.1, forward strand.
TGGTTGGCAGCTTACTATGCCACAGTTGATTGTCAAGCAAAGACAGTCAGATTTCATTTTCCGGGTGAGCCAATCCTTGAATGGGTAGGTAATACAGCGACACCTAGAGGTAGGTTTGTTTCCTATCTGAATGCGAGGAAAATGATCGCAAAAGGTTGCATTTATCACATTGCGCGAGTTAGAGATGTAGATACTGAGATACCTACACTTCAGTCTATTCCAATAGTAAAAGAGTACGCAGATGTATTTTCAGATGAACTTCCAGTGTTCCTCGAGAGCGAGAGATTGATTTTGGCATCGATTTGCTCCCAGGAACTCAACCAATATCCATCCCCCCCCCCCATATAGAATAGCACCTGCCGAATTGAAGGAGTTGAAGGAGCGGTTAAAATATTTTCTAGAGAAAGGTTTTATGAGGCCTAGTACCTCACCTTGGGGTGCATCGGTATTGTTCGTACGGAAGAAAGATGACTCGCTGAGGATGTGTATCGATTATATGAAGTCGAACAAGGTAAATATTGAGAATAAGTATCCACTTCCAAGGATAGATGACTTTTTTGATCAATTGCAGGGAGGTAGATGCTTTTCAAAGATAGATTTAAGGTCCAGGTACCACCAGGTCAGAGTTCGGGGGAAAGATATTCCCAAAACAGCCTACAGGACCCGTTATGGTTTTTCGTGTGATTATTGACTTGATCATATTATTGCTCTGTACTTGTTGGATTTATGAACTGTAGAGGTTATAACAGGTATCATTTATAATTCCTGCTTCTATTACCTCGCCGATGTTAGTTATGATACCTTCTGAGTACATGAGGTCAGTTGTACTCATACTATACTTATGTATCTTGCGTGCAAATCTTGGAGCTAATGCTGTTGTGGACGACGGGAGTGAAGATGTACATGCTTCGGATATAGCTACCACTTGTCCTTGATAGTTTTAGATTCGTTATCTGTTTATGTATATTTCAAACGGATGTCATATATATTTTCATACTAGCTTTTGTAAATCTAAAATCTTAGTGGCTCATGACTTGTACTACCAATCCTTGGATTATTATATGTTGACTGTTATTTGTCTTACCTAGCGTTTGGATTAGGTGTCATCACGATTAGGTGGATTTTGGATCGTCACAAACTTAGTGATGATAATCTTGTGTTAGGTTTGAACAGATTGAAAACGAGTAAAACAAAAATGATTTGACTCAATTCCCTCTACCTTACCAGTTATACATGTGGCAATGTAGCTGTATACGTATTGGTACAGATAGTTTAATAAAGTATCCCTTTTTTTTTATTTCGATCTCAATTATCATTATACAAAATTGAGTGGTTAATTCTCATCCTATTTCCGACTCAATTGGTTTTCAAGAACATGCGAAAGAACATAGCTTTATCGAGCTGAGGTGGATAATTTACTCTTTGTTATTTTTTTTCTACTGCTAAGAGAAGGATTATAAACCCTGAAGTGGATAATTCCTTACACCTAGTTATTTTGGTTGTACTGTTAGAAGAAGGATCATAATTAATACTAGTACCAAGCTAAACATCATTCTTATTTGCATCGAAATAATTCTTTGAGAAAAATCGTAAAGCACGAAGGCAATAATCTTATTTCAATAATGAATTGGTAATTTGAAACAAGGATTGAGTTACTTTTTAAAATCGGTCAAATTATAATAATTACGTAAAAGTCTTTATATAGTCAACCTTGCGTGTTATAGTCAAGGTGGTAGGTCACATGTACAAACTTTGGATCATGTTGTATAATTGTGTGTGTGTATATATATATATATATATATATATATATATATATATATATATGTACACTTGAATTTTTTTAGAAAAAACCCTACATGTTTTCTTCCTATTCAAGATTTTAAATTGTTTATTTTGGAAAGTGTTTTTTTTTTTTTTTGTTAGAAGTATTTTTCAAAAAAGTTCTTTTAAAAATATTTTTGCTAATAGCAGGCACTATTTTGTTCTTAGCAAGGTGGTAGGTCATATGTACTAACAAACTTTGATCATGTTGTGTAATTGTGTTTATATATACTTGAAAACTTTTAGAAAAACCCCTGGTGTTTTCTTCCTGTTCAAGATTTTAAATTTTATTTATTTTGGAAAGTGTTTTTTTGTTAGAAGTATTTTTCAAAAAAGTTCTTTTAAAAAATATTTTTGCTAATAGTAGGCACTATTTTGTTCTTATCAAGCTTTCAAAAAATGCTTATGAGAAGAATAACAATTTAATTTTCAAGCTTCGGTAAAACAAGAGGGGAGAGACACATATTAGAAGAAGATGGCAGAGAGATTTCCACGGACTCTTGAACGAAGAGGGGATAAGAGCATTATGATATGGGACTTGGAGCACTCCGAAAGTTATCGATATTTTGGGTATTGCAGGCGTATCAAGTTTGAAGAGATTGTAGGGTCCATGCATAAGATGAATAGGTGCAAAGCGTCCAGGCCAGATGAGATCCCGGTGGAATTTTGGAAGAATGCGGACAGGATAGGTTTGGAGTGACTTACTAGATTGTTTAATATTATTCTTAGGACGTTGAAGATGCCCGAAGAATAGAGATGGAATATGATAGTTTCGGTGTATAAGAATAATGGTGATATCCAAAACTGCAATAATTACGGGGGTAGCAAGCTGCTAAGACATACTATGAAAGTCACGGAAAGGATGGTGGAGGCAAGGGTGAGGAGGAGTGTGTCAATTTCTGAGAACCAGTTCGAATTTATGCCGGGGAGATCAACTACTGAAGCCATTCACCTTATTAGGAGGCTTGTGGAGCAATATAGGGATAGGAAGATGGACTTGCACATGGTATCCATTGACATAGAGAAAGCCTATGACAAAGTCCTGAGGGAGGTGTTATGGAGATGTTTGGAGGTTAGAGGTGTGCCTGTAGCTTATACTTGGGTTATCCAGGATATGTATGATAGTGTTAAGACCCCGGTTAGGATGGTGGGAGGGGACTCAGAATATTTTTCCAGTTGTGATGGGTTTGCATTAGGGAACCGCTCTTAGCCCATTTTTATTTGCCTTAGCAATGGATGTTCTAACTCGACACATTCAAGGGGAGGTTCCATGGTGCATGTGATTCGCGGATGATATAATACTGATTGACGAGACGCGAGTCAGTGTTAATGCGAGGCTGGAGGTCTGGAGACAAACTTTGGAGTCAAAAGGTTTCAAGTTAAGCAGGACTAAAATAGAGTACTTGGAATGTAAGTTCAGCGATGTGACTCAGGAAGAAGACGCAGAAATGAGGCTAGATTCATAAGTAACTCCCATGAAAGAGAGTTTCAAGTACCACAGATCTATCATTTCTAGTAATGTATGGATAGACAAGGATGTCACGCACCATATCAGAGTGGGTGGATGAAATATAGGTTCGATTCCGGAGTTTTATGCGATAAGAAGGTACCACCACGACTCGCAGATAAGTTTTACAGAGTATTGGTTAGACCAATTATTTTGTATGAAATAGAGTGTTGGTCAGTCAAGAAGCGCCTATGTACATCAGATGAATGTAGTAGAAATGAGGATGCTGAGATGGATGTGTGGGTATACCATGAGAGATTAGCTTAGGATTAAAATTATCCGAGACAATGTGGGAGTGGCTCCTGTGAAGGATAAGATGGGGGAAGCTAGACTTAGATGGTAGGGCATATGAAGAGGAGGGGTATAGATGCCTCAATGAGGAGCTATGAGGAATTGGCCATGGTGGGGCTGAAGTGAGTTAGTTGTAGGCCTAGGAAGCATTGGGGAAAGGTGATTACACATGATATGACACACCTTCAACTTACTGAGGATATGACCATGGATAGGAAGACATGGAGGTTGAGAGTTAAGGTAAAAGGTTAGTTGTTAGGCGGGAGTGTCTCATTTGCATGTCGCTAGCATTAGTATTACTTTTTTATTTTCTTACCTTCAAATCCATATGTTTATTTTACCTTATGTTGATGCTTTCGCTTCGATTATTCTATCATCTTGTCTCCCTACCACCTTATCTTATTGATGTTACTATGTGTTGTGTCTGCTTCTTTTACGTTTATCTTGAGATGATGATCTATCGAAAATAACCTCTACCTTTACAAGGTAGAGATAAGGCCTCCGTACACTCTATCTTCCCCTCCCTCCCTCCCAGACCCTAATTTGTAGGACTATATTGAGCTTATTATTGTTGTTGCTTCTCAAAAACTACTTCTACTATTATCTAAAATTATAATTTTTGGAAGCTTGCTCAAACACCTCAAGCCTCTAAAATAGAATATTTAAAGTTTACCTATCTTGGAATCAAATTGCCAAAATCAACCTTAAGATTTCAAGTCCGAAATTAGACTTTATTAGAGCTTCAGACCCAATGGTCTAAAGTTTAATTTGGCAGTTGAAACTTAGTTTGGCTCTGACAATTGAAAAAGTGCTCTTAAAATCAGCTACTTGGTGCAATTTCTATGTATTAATGATGAAGAGGGTGCAGAATATGACACTTTTTAAGATGTTTTTTAACTTTCGATTCCCACTTGCTTCATGGGCAGAACTTTAAAGTTATAAGTTAAAAATGTTGCACATAGGGCGAGCACAAAAACATTTAATAAATTTAAAGTTATAACCATGGGGCAACCGAGGAAACATTCAAGACCATCTACTTTGAGGGTTGTGTACTTCCCAAATAGCACGGGCTAGCCACTTTTCAGACTGATAATTAAAAAATAGCTAGCATTTGCAAAGTCATTGAAAAATAGTCATTGTTTTACTGCAACACGGAAAGTTCCATCATAATATACTGGAGATTGGTGCACTTACATATAAACTTCCAGCATATTATCATGGAACTCCCACATATCGAAAGTTCCAACATAATATACTTGAGATTGGAGCATTCATGTATGAACTTCCAGCATATTATGTTGGAAGTCCAGTATATTATGCTAGAATATTTTTCGAATTTTGAACAATATTTTCATTCAAATTTATCTTTACATAAAAAGTGACTAAATTTCGATTACTTTTAAAACTGTGATTATTTTTCAATTACCACTTATAAATCTGACTATTTTTAAATTTCACCCCACAATTTCACTATACCCCATTAGGCTGATCGGTAGGCCCAATTTAGATTTCCCATTCTCCAAACGAGTCAAAAGCTAACATAATCCGTGCCAATGGCATTTGAGCTAAAAAGTTCTATCTACTTATTTAGAAGCGGGAGTTTAGCAGCTCTTCATCGTCCTCAGTGGGGTACTTTGGTAATTCCATATGTTATCCTTCTGTCATGATTTTCGAATTTCTATTATGCCCCTTCTGATAGTTTCATGACTTAAATCTTCCCCGACTTCATGACTTAAATCTTCCCCGACTTTTGCATAAATAACAGCAAAATCAAGGGCAACATTAGACCTGAAAAGGCGACACTACAGTGGGACCCACCACATTGACAACTAAGGCTCTCTGTCGTTTCTCTCTTCTTCAGCCGGAAGCTCGTTTCTTCTTCGGCAGTTAGAAGCGAGAGTTTAGAAGCTCTTCGTCGTCCTCATTAGGGTAATTTGGTAATTCCATGTGTTATCCTTCTGTCATGATTTTCGAATGTCTATTATGCTCTTTCTGATAGTTTCATGACTTAAATCTTCCCCGACTTTTGCATAAATAACAACAAAATCAAGGGCAACATTAGACCTGAAAAGGCGGCACTACAGTGGGACCCACCGCATTGACAACTAAGGCTCTCTGTTGTTTCACTCTTCTTCAGCCTGAAGCTCGTTTCTTCTTCGGCAGTTAGAAGCGGGAGTTTAGCAGCTCTTCGTCGTCCTCATTAGGGTACTTTGGTAATTCCATGTGTTATCCTTCTGTCATGATTTTCGAATGTCTATTATGCTCTTTCTGATAGTTTCATGACTTAAATCTTCCCAAACTTTTGCATAAATAACAGCAAAATCAAGGGCAACATTAGAACTAAAAAGGCGGCACTACAGTGGGACCCACCACATTGACAACTAAGGCTCTCTGTCGTTTCACTCTTCTTAAGCCTGAAGAACGTTTCTTCTTCAGCAGTTAGAAGCGGGAGTTTAGCAGCTCTTCGTCGTCCTCATTAGGGTACTTTGGTAATTCCATGTGTTATCCTTCTGTCATGATTTTCGAATGTCTATTATGCCCTTTCTAATAGTTTCATGACTTAAATCTTCCCTGACTTTTGCATAAATAACAGCAAATCAAGGGCAACATTAGACCTGAAAAGGCGGCACTACAGTGGGACCCACCACATTGACAACTAAGGCTCTCTGTCGTTTCACTCTTCTTCAGCCTGAAGCTCGTTTATTCTTCGGCAGTTAGAAGCGGGAGTTTAGCAGCTCTTCGTCGTCCTCATTAGGGTAATTTGGTAATTCCATGTGTTATCCTATTGTCATGATTTTCGAATGTCTATTATGCTCTTTCTGATAGTTTCATGACTTAAATCTTCCCCGACTTTTGCATAAATAACAGCAAAATCAAGGGCAATATTAGAACTAAAAAGGCGGCACTACAGTGGGACCCACCACATTGACAACTAAGGCTCTCTGTCGTTTCACTCTTCTTCAGCCTGAAGCTCGTTTCTTCTTCGGCAGTTAGAAGTGGGAGTTTAGCAGCTCTTCGTCGTCCTCATTAGGGTACTTTGGTAATTCCATGTGTTATCCTTCAGTCATGATTTTCTAATGTCTATTATGCCCTTTCTAATAGTTTCATGACTTAAATCTTCCCCGACTTTTGCATAAATAACAGCAAAATCAAGGGCAACATTAGACCTGAAAAGGCGGCACTACAGTGGGACCCACCACATTGACAACTAAGTCTCTCTGTCGTTTCACTCTTCTTCAGCCTGAAGCTCGTTTTTTCTTCGGCAGTTTTCTCTGATTTTCCTTAGGATTTTGATAGCTTTTTCCTACTGATTTCCGCACTTCTCACCAAAAAAATTAAATTCAACTTGGATTTGTTGATCTCAAGTTGCGTAATCGAGATTTGCAGTGTTTATTTACTTTCAGTTACAGAATCTTTTGGGTGTTTTCTTCTCGGAAAATACTGAACTGCTTATATATCCTCATCCATTTCATTGTAAGTTTTTCAACTTTACGTTTTCTAATCAAAGTTTGAGACTTGGATTAATTCTAGTCGCAAAATAGAAGCAAAAGATTATTTCTTTAGTATTGTGTGATTCATCAGGTCAATTTTCCCCGTTTGATTGATTAATATATTCAAGAAGAGTCAAACGAGCTAACCCATCAGGCAAAACTCGACAACCTCCATTAACATATAAAATTGCTTCCTTTGACTCATCCCCTATCCTTTCCATTTCACTCTCATCCATCAATGAACCCATTTTTCAAAGATATGATTTTTCCTGGCAATGAAAAATTGTTTTGGCTTGGATTATTGAAGAGTCAAAAGAAAGAAAAGTATAGTTTATAATATTGAAAAAAAGATTTTAAAAGATGCATACGTTACAGGTAAGATACATAAGATTTTATTTGAATCATAGTCGGTTGGTCCAGTAGATAGAAATGAGCTACCCAATTATGCTATATGATACTGCAATTAATTAACACGGAGGATCATGGTGGGAGGATTAGAATTTTCTTACTTTCAGGTCTTAATTAAATATTACGAGTTCGAGTCGTAAATATGATTTTCTTCACTCTTAGTCAAACATCCCGAGTTCAAGCGATGAAGGCAAAAATAAATTTGCTCAGCCTGCTTCTATTTAAGATATCCATATTTTAACTGTTGATCTTGCTAAATTACTTTGTTTTAGCACGTTTTACTAACAATTCATATTAGCATTTTGCACCTCGCCTTATGTACCTCCACAAAAAAAAGTAAGTGTTGAAGTTATGGTGCAATGAAGGTTCTTCCTGCTGTTGAGAACTTAGCTTAGTGAAGACATACACCTATTGTTGGACTTTAAGCCATGGGGCTTTAAAGTAGAAGAAGTGTGAATTGGAAATGGAGGGAAATAAAATGGAGGGAAAATGAAAATTTGAAGAAGTGAACTTTTGTCTTGCATTTTGTCCCTCATTGGTGAGGGACAACAACATTTGTGTGCTTATATATAGAATCACTTCTTAAAGCTCTTAAAAGGAGTTGAAGAGAATAAACCCTCGCGCCGTCGCCATCACTCGCTTGGCTCGGCTTCGGCTTTGGCTTTGGATTTGGATTTGGAAAATGATCGATCGATAAGATTATTTTTGGATAAAATTTATTTAATTATTTAATAATTAATTAAATGCCAAATCATTGCTGAAAATACGCCAGAACCCTGCTGAAGGTTCAGAGGGCCTCTCTGGGCGCGGTTCTGCTGCGACCGCGGTAGAACCGTGGCAGGTAGATTTAGAAAGCCTATATGACCGCGGTTCTACTGCGACCTCCCGCGGCAGGCAACGTATTCTTCTGAAAAAGGCACCTTTTCCAGACACCTCTTCTGATAATTGCCTATAAATTCTGAGGCAAGGCTCCATTTTCTACACACGAAAAACACACCAAAACTTCTTTCTTTCTGAATATACTGCATCCTAATTCGCAGTCTCTCTCTCTCTCAAATTCGTAAGTGTAATTTTGCTCCGTTCTTTGAGTTTGTTGGTATCCTGCAGTTTGTATTGCTACTATTGCAGGAAGGTTTATTCCGTTTTATCCTGGGAGGATTTAATCCATTACCTTGGCAATGTGTGAGGGGGTTTAAATTCTTTAAGGACACACAAGAAACTTGTGGACTCGGAATATTTCTGACTCTCTACTATTTTCCAGATTTCTTTAATTATCCTAACAGTTTTTTTTTTGATTTTTGGTTTAACACAATAATGCTTACAAGCTTAAGGAATTTTATAATTATTATCGTTTCTGTATTGATTATATGTATTAAACTGTTTTCTATATACTTTGTTGGAGACTAAAGCCTTGTTGCTTTCTACTCCAATAATTGTTTCTGTCCGGTTTAAAGTACATAAAAACTTTGCCGGAATAATAAACGTAAGAGTTTGAAGTATATAAAAACTTCACCATTGTTATGTGTTGTATGTTTGGTTTGGTATTCAATTTGAAGATATCAAAACTTCGTTGATTTAACAAAGTTCTGTATTGTTTTCAACTTTACAGAAATATGATGAATGAAAACCAAACTAATGGACGTGTTGTGGGAACATGTGCTACTGTTACGAGTGATGATGCCTCGTCAAGCCGTTCTACTCTTGCTCATGCTATGGCACCGGCAGAAAAACCCAAAAAGTTTTCCGGTATTGACTTTAAACGTTGGTAAATGAATATGCTCTTCTATCTTACTACGTTGAGTTTGCAACGTTTCATCAAGGAGGATCCTCCGGTCATGGCTGAAAATACTCCAGATGATGAACGACTTGTTGTAATTGAAGCATGGAAACATTCTGATTTCCTGTGCAAAAATTACATTTTGAGTTGTTTGGAAGATTGCTTGTACAATTTCTATAGTGTCATGGAAACTTCAAAAGCATTATGGAATGCGCTTGAGAAGAAGCACAAGACTGAGGATGCCGGACTTAAGAAGTTCGTGGCTACAAGATTCTTGGATTTCAAGATGATTGACACTAGGTTGGTCATAACTCAAGTCCAAGAACTTCAAGTCATTGTACATGACCTCCTTGTTGAAGGTATGACCCAAATCAATAATTTTATTAATAAGATTTATCTTATTATTAATTCTAAATTTGTTATTGAAGGTATGGTCATAAATGAGACCTTACAAGTCGCTGCTTTCATTGAGAAGCTACCTCCGCTGTGGAAGGATTTTAA
>MU778326.1:23990-47573 GCA_026770625.1 Nicotiana glauca
GTCAAGGAGGATGCGGAGAGCGAGGGCTCCTCCACTAGCATTTCGCAAGTCTACATCGTCCACTCGCCCTGCCTCAATGTCTACTTCCGACCTTCGTCGAGGGCCGCTTCAATTGAGTCTACGGTCGTCGTTGTGCGCACGGAGGCAACTCCTAGAACCGAGACTCCAACCCTTGTCATTTGCCCAGTAGGGGTCTTCCCATGCTGAAGACGGGGAGGGGAGAGTGGAGTCTGAAGCGGCTCCTTCGGCCGTGGTGCATCTAGAGGACGACCCTCCCTTGACGAGATCTGAGGCGGGAGTCGATGTCATTCCGCCTGTGGAGACAAAGCCGGCTATTACATCTACCCCGTCAACGGAGGTTCCAACTGCTACGACCGACTAGCAACCTATCGCGATGGGGAGTCAAGCTCTTGCAGCCGTTATTAATGCTTTGGACGGGCCTTCATCTTTGATGTCGGGTCATGCTTCCTTCTCGGCCGCAGAAAAGGGGAAAAGCACCGTGGTCGATGACTATGAATCTGAGTTCGATCTTGATCCTAATGATGTCAGGATGTTTGAAGAGGGGCTTACCTGTTCGGTAGTTCATGCAGGAGGCCCGTCCCGTATTCTTGAGATTGCATATCGGACATTAACCTCCTGGGAGATATGGAGGACCTGGTGCCGCAGTTTGACCTCTTGTGTTCTACGCCGATAGCGAGGCTTTTCGGAACATTCCTGATATAGAGTTGATGCATGAACTGTCCGCCATGGGCTTGAGGGTACGTTTTCACTTTTCTTTCATGTTCTTTTCGTTTTTCTTGACGATCTAGCCTTAACCTGTCTTTTCGTTTTCCAGAAGTACATGGTGGAGATTGAAAGCGCTCGTCGGACCAAGATTTTCCTGACGATGCTGGAGAAATATCGGCGCTATAGCGAGCTCTAGTAATCGATCCCTCGGCAAGGAATTGGAGAAGAGGGATCAGGAGTTAATGCAGGCTATTCACAAAAATAACATACTCGAGGAGCAACTTCGTGCAAAGAACTAAGAGCTTGAGTTGGGTAAAGGGGTCGTTGCAGAGTGCGAATATCTTCAGGAGAAGCTGAGGTCGATGCAATCTGAGATGGATCAGAATCATATCAGGGTCGATACGATGAGCGCGAAGTGGATGGGAAAGTTGACCGAGTTGGAGAGAAAGGTTGTCGGGTTGGAAAACATCGAGAGTGCCTGGTCATCGGCTTTGGCGAGGGCAGCAGCTCTAAAGAACACCATCCGCGTCCTCAAATCCGAACAAGAATCGGAGAGGGCGACACCCACGCTAATAGAAGCGAGGCTCGAGGAGCGTATTGGTGAGATCGACCGGGAGACGTTGACCTTAGGGGATCGAGTCGCTACTCTTGAGGCTGAAAAGGAGCAACTATTGGCTCAAATCGAGTCTTCCTCTGGTGTTGTTCCCCGTCATTTGCATGAGCTTTGGGTTCATGCCGAAGCCCAGCAGGACATATACAAGAGTTTGTCGGAGGCGGGTACTATTCCTAAGGCCGCATATGAAGGAGCAAGGGCGAAGGCACGAGAGGCTCGTGTTAATTGCGGATATGACTCTGCAACGCCGGAGGGTGATGACGATGAATGAGGACTTCCTGGAGACGATGGAGAAGAGGATGGCGGTGATGACGCTAAATGAAATAATTGTTGTCGTTGTTGTTTCTGTATTTTTTTTATTTGTTTATTGCTTTTTCCGGGACTCTATTGGTTTGAGCCGTATGTAACCTGCAGCTGTTTGGGCTGTAGCTTTGTATTAAAAAAGGAGTTTTTCATTGTTGTCCGTCTCCTGTTCTTTCTTTTATTTTTGTTTTTCATAACTTTGGCGCAAGGAAGTAGATTCCCGTGTGGTGGATTCCTGATTCTCAGATAACTTAATACCACATAGATTTAGCAGAATGTCGATGACGGCTTTAACTGTAGGGCAGTGTTATCAAAGGTGAAAAGCGCAAAAAAGCTCTAAGGTCCGTTGGGGCTTTAAGTGCAAAGCGCAAATAAAGTGTGGGCTTTAATGAAAAAGCCGCAACGGGAGAAAAAGAAAAAATATGCATGTAATCCAAGACTAATAATCATTATAAGCATGAAAAACAAATAAATGGACAAAGAAATCGAAAAAAAATTCACAATAAAATGAAATATCAATTGTTTAAGATCCCCATTTCAGGATTACACTCATTGGCAAGGAAAAATATGACTTAGAGCATGATGCGACACTAAAGCGCCCACAAAGCGAGGTGAAACGCTCAACGTATTTTGAGCCTCGCTTCAGGGCTTAAGCGCGCTTTAAGCGCTCCTTTGACAACTATGCTATGCTGTAGGGATGATATCTTCGAACTCGTATCGAAGTACTATCCCGTCGCAATTCGAGTGGCGTCGAACTCTTTCCTTTAATAATGGCCTTAACCGTAGAGATGTTACCTTTCGAGCTTGTATCGAAATATCATCTCGTCGCATGTCTCAATCTTTTCTAGTGATGGCTCTCAGCCTTAAGGATATCTTTTCGAAATTTCATAGACATGTTAACTTGTCGTGAGTCCCAGTCCATTCTGGCGGTGGCCATGTTGACCTGTTGTGAGTCCCAGTCCATTCTGGCGGTGGCTTTTAGCCTTAAGGGTGTTATTTCGAGATCTCGTCGAAATATTAACCCGTCGTTGTTCGATCGAGGTCGGACTCTTCTTTTTGGAGATGGCCCTTGACCTTAAGGGTGTTATTTCGAACTCTCGTCGAAATATTAACTCGTCGTTGTTCGATCGAGGTCGAACTATTCTTTTTGGAGATGGCCATTGTCCTTAAGGGTGTTAGTTCGAGGTCTCGTCGAAATATTAACCCGGTTGTTCGATCGAGGTCTAACTCTTCTTTTTGGAGATGGCCCTTGGCCTAAAGGGTGTTATTTCGAGCTTTTGTCGAAATATTAACCCGTCGTTGCTCCATCGAGGTCGAACTTTACTTTTTAGAGATGGCCCTTGGCCTTAAGGATGTTATTTCGAGCCCTCGTCGAAATAATAACTTGTTCTTGTTTGATCGAGGTCGAACTCTTCTTTTTGGAGATGGCCCTTGGCCTTAAGGGTGTTATTTAGAGCTTTCGTCGAAATATTAACCAGTCATTGTTCAATCGAGGTCGAACTCTTCTTTTTGGAGATGGCCCTTGGCCTAAAAGGTGTTATTTCGAGCTTTCATCGAAATATTAACCCGTCGTTTCACTGTCAAATTTTGGAGGATCACAGGTCGTCATACTATTTGTACATATGTCGGGGTGAATCCTGGCGTACTCAACTTTGTTTTTACTGGAGAACATTGGGCGTTCCCTGGGGGAGTCCAAGTTTGCTTACTTTTGCTTACATTAGAGGATATGATGCGTTCCCTGGCGGAATCCCAGTTTGCTTAATCTTCCTGGGCGATTGCTCTTGCTTCTACGCTTATGTCCTTGTTCAAGCAAGCAACATAAGGTTAGCCGAGATGAACTCTTCCTTACCTCGATCCGATGAACCAACGGGCGATGACAACCTTATGATGTATTTGCTTTGCCCGACTTCTAGGTGGTTGATGACATGATGGTTTGTGGACTCGGCGGTCGTATTCAGCCTTTCCCTTTTTTTGTATGCCTTGGCTTCGTGTGGGCTAGGTTTGCGGATCATTTGATGCGCGGGTTATTCTATAAGACATTCCCATTGCTTTATGGGATTTGCGTGATAAGTGTTGTCTTCCCTTGTAAGCTTTGCGCGGAGATTTGATTGTGACTTTCGTTTCTATGCAGCATCGTGCTCTGGATTAGCACGCGAGGTTCACTCACCATTCTTTTTTGGTGAGTGATTACGTTTTCGGGTTTTGATCTGAAGGAGACTATGAACTTTGACTAAGAAATCCCCACAGACATCGCCAAATTGTTTGACCAAAAGTTATTGAAACCTTTTTGATTAAATCAATTAAAGAAGATGAAGAGGTAAATCTTAGTCAAGCATAATAAGTTTCTGACCTACCAGTAAAGATTGAAGTTTTCTCTCCCACCGATCGGTAGAGAGTATTGTTTACATCATATTTTTGGGATTTCCCCTCCCCGTTGAAAATCTTCTATTACATAGAGAATTATAGAATTATAGAATTATAGAAGGAAGGAAAAGGGAAAGGGAAAAAAAACCTCTCTGGAGGTCCTCCCCCTCTATATATAACCATGGAATCTACTGTATTCCTGGACGGAGGCATTTCTGTACCACGACCGTTAGCGTCGTCGGCCCCTGAGTGTGATTTCTTAATCGTGGCAAATACCAGGGGTGCGTGGTTTGGAGCGAATCATGGCGCCTTGTGCTGTCCCGCCGCTTGGACAGGATCCCAGTTGGGTCGTCCATAGTGATCAGATTTTGACCAATACACTTATATTGTCCACGCTTCAAATTTCCAGTCTCGGGCACACAGGGGTGTTGGTTTCTCACGTCGGATGGGAAGTAGGTACCTGGACTCCTTATATGATCTTCGCCTCGTGAGAAAGCTTCTGGGATAAGTTAGGTCCAAGGTCCATTTTCTTTTATCATACTTCCGCAATGATCCAAAAACAGAAGAATAAAATATCTAATACTAGCTATATAGGGCGAATAATATTAGAATCTGACTAGATAATTAATAAAATCTTATATTTTTGTCCGAGACCTTAAAGAGCAAGTAGAAACACAAAGAAAAAGTTTCAATATTTCCGACAAGCAATGAAGAGCTGAGAGAGTTTTTACCTGTGAAAACGAAAAAATTGGTTCAGGAACTAAAAATCCATTATCATTCTTCAAATCGTGACTATCCTCTTCTTCGCAGCCGCTTTCACCAGATAATTCGGCGCGGGTGAGCACTCGTCGGGGAGAGCCGCAGCCAAAGGAGCTCGTAGACGGCAGGCTAAAACTAACTTTGAGATAACCAGTACTGGTCCTATTAAACGGTTTGATGGATTGAAATGCTGACGGCGTCTCTGAAAACCTAGAGACAATATTGGAGCTTGAGAGGGCTGCTTCCATTGAGGAAGAGAGAGTGTGTGACGACGCCATGTTTAAGAATTATGGGAAGGGGCGCGGCAGTGTGAGCTCAAGTTCAACGTCAAAAAGTGAGTAAAAAGGGTGGCTTTAGCAAAAAGGAGGGCATCTGCGGAAAGCTAAAGCAGAAAAGCATATCATGACAAGCCATGGACCACGGTTTGTACTTTGCAGCGGCGGGGTTTGATTAGGCCCGGCTGAGTGTGAAAGTTGGTGTTAATCCGTCTATGTACAACGGCCCAGTCGTTATCCGGCCCAAATTGGTAAAGCATATGTACTTTTGGTCGAAGAATTAACCCAATTAGCCGCTCATTCAATCATCTAAACCGTAAAGATATAATATGTGTATAATTTATATATATATATATATATATATATATATGTACATGGCTAGAAAAAATACACAATGAATGCGGATGACTACTTATGTAAAGAATGACGTTTGCGCGAACGCGAGACAGTGGTCCCAAACACGGAGCATTGGGGGGTTATGCTCTTCGCGAACGCGATTGCGAAACGTTAGATAGGTTGGACTGGGGAGTTGAGATAACTCTACGCGAACATGAGCCTAGTCTCGCGAACACGAAGGTAAGGCGGGCTAGACCTTCACGAACACGTGGGGTTACTCGCGATCGCGTAATCCAGTTAGGCTACTCTTCACGAACGCGATGACCACCTCTCGCCAGTGATTTAAAACAGTCCCAAAACGGAAGTTGTCCCATTTTTCATAAACCTTCTACTAAAACTCGGCCTAGTGGCGATTTTGAAGAGAAAACTCAACACCAATTCATAGGTTTGTACACTTTAACTCACTTTCTTCCATTTCTAACATCACCCATTAATTTTTAGCCTTAAACTTTGTTCTTCCATGGTAGAAAACTAGGGATTTAGGAAGAATTGGTTTGTTTTTTTTTTTTTTTGCAAATTAAGGATTTGGACCTCAATTTGAGGTCAAATTCCAAAACTAATTACATAATCGGGTTCGGAGGTGAATAAGTAAATGGATTTTGGTCCGAACCTTGGAATTTGACCAAGTGGGCCCGGGGTTGATTTTTTGACTTTTGGAAAGGTGTAAAAATCCTATCTTTATGTATCACAATTGATTTCCTTAGCATTACTTGACGTTATCGAGTCGATTGTGGTTAGATACGAGTGGTTTGGAGGCGGAATATAGAGGAAAAGCCCAGTAGAGCTCTGAATTGACTGCGAAGTGAGATAAGTGTCGTGGTTAACCTTAACTTGAGGGATTAGGACTTATTTGCCTATTTGCTACGTGTTTCAATATTTGGGTACAACGTATATGTGAGGTGGCGAGTACTTATGCGTTGTTGTTGGGTTAAAAGCATGTAGGTGGGAATTGTTTCTTATAATTTATTTTCTTTTTTATTATGATATCCATGCTTAGACTAGTTTATCACTTAAATGATCGTTCTTCCCATGTTTATGAACTATTTGTGATATTGGAGTATTTTTGGAATTGAGGTTTGGTATTGTGGAACCGTTCTTGACGTAAGATTTATTCTTGCTTATTTTATCTCCCAAATGTTAGATATTTCTTACTACGTGGTAAGGGAGAGTGTTAAGCACGAAGGATGATGTCGTACCGATTATTGTTTCATTATTGATTAATATATAGTAAGGAAGAGAGAGTTAAAGCAAAAAGGGTGATGTCGTGCCGTATTTATTGTTTCATGATGAAATCGAGAGTAAAAAAACGAAGGGTGATGTCGTGTCGTATTTATCATTTTATGGATAGATTGAGAGTAAAATCACGAAGGGTTATGCCATTCCTTGTAACCCCTTTCGCATGTCCCCTCCCAATAGTACATGTTTAATATTTTTCGTTGTTATATTGTATGTTTATTTTTATTTGCATAGGTTTAATTATGTGGGTGTCATATCTTAGCCTTGTCACTACCTCGTCGAGGTTAGGATCGATATTTACGGAGTACATTGGGTCGGTTGTACTTATATTACACTCTGCACTTTTTGTGCAGATTTTGGTACTGGTCCCAACTGTACGTAAGGAGCATCAGCTCGGATTGGCATACTTGGAGACTCGAGGTAGATATGCTGGCGTCCTTAGACCTTGAAGTCCCCGTCCCATTTCCTTAGTACTCTTCATTTCATTCGAGACAATTGACTTATTTCAGATTTTATTTGTAGTACTTCTAGAAGCTCGTGTACTTGTGACTCCAGATCCGGGATTTGTACTTAGATGTTATGGATTATTATGTCACTCAGTACTTTGTTTTTGTTTTATTTCCACTTAATTAGTTTTACCTACTTAGATTGATTAAAAATGTCTTACTTTGGGAATTCCAGATCGTGACAAGTTGGTATCAGAGAACTAGGTTGCCCAGGACTCAAGAGTCACGAGCAGGCTTAGTAGAGTATGAAGGATCGGTATATAGATATATATATTTATATTCTAGACGCTATGGAGTTTAGGAACAATTTCACTTATATTATTCTCTGTCGTGCAATTTTATTATACCATTGTTGATTGAACTCTTTTATTATTGTTCTCTCGCAGATGGCGAGAACACATACTACATTTTCAACTAGATACGAGTCGGAGACCCCAGTGGCAGCTCCCACAAGAGGCAGAGGTCGAGGCCGAGGTCGTTCCAGAGGCCGAGGATGAGGTAGATCTCGGCCTAGAGCTCGAGCAGCAGCACTAGCAGTGGAGCCTCAGGTGGATTTTGATGAGGAGGTTCCACATTAAACAATAGCTGGTTGACCAGCCCAGGCCTGAAAGGGTTCCTCGCCACCCTAGTGCTTCAAGATGCTCTAGTCCGTTTGGTGGGTCTTATGGAGAGTGTGGCCCAGGATGGTACATTTTTTGTGGCACTAGCCGTCTCTCAGGGTGAGGGAAGAGCACAAATTCCCGCTACTCACACTTTAAAAGTAGGGTAGTTTGGTCGGTTATTACGGCACATGCCGATGATAGGCCCGCCATGTCTTCTGAGAGCTTATTGAGATTGGAAAAGTTCCCAGAGCTCTTCCAAGTTCACTTCAGTGGTACACCTTCTAAGGACCCACATGATTATCTTGATCGTTGCCATGAGATGCTGCAGAACATGGGGATAGTTGATACCAATGGGGTCGATTTTGGTGTGTTTCAGATGACGGCTACGCCACGAGTTGATGAAAGGATTATGTGTCGACCAGATCAGCTGGGTCGGCTTCTCTTACTTGGGACATGTTCTTTCAGCTATTCCTAGAGAAGTTCCTCCCTATCACACTGAGAGAGGATTACACATGCAATTTGAGCATCTCTAATAGTAGGGTTGTTCAAAATCGAACCGAAATCGTTAACCGAACCGATGGCGTATTGGCTTATTATTGGGGTAATGGAAGGGGAACGAATTGAGATTTTATAATTAACGGCTTAACAGTTTGGGGACAGATTACTCAATTTTCTTATTAGGTAAATCGTTAACCCGTTAAAAAATTTTATATTTATACTTTTACCCCTATGTATATAAAGTACTATTGAAACTCTAAACGGCTAAATCGCTAATTTCTATTTCCTAATTCTCAATTGATTACTAAACTAATGTGTTTTTTTGATTTTATAAATTTGGTTAATATGTATATGACAGTATGTGTAGTCTTGCTATTGATGAAATGGGATGTATAGGTAATTGAGAATGACCAGAATGTGCATGTGTTATGCACCTTACATGTATTTGGGGTGTGTAAACTGTAAAGTGTAGGTGTGAGAATATAAGGATGAAAGGAATATCTGTTGATTAATATGTGTATGACAGTATGTGTAGTATTGGTATTGATTGAATGATCGTTCAAAATATTTTTATTTGGTTTAGCCGATAAGCCGCCCGATAATTATTAATCTGATACCAATCCATCTGTTATCTTATTGGGTGGCTAGCGCATTACTACATTTATAATCCAATAACCGTTAAGCTGAACCGTTGAGTATAATTATCCGCCTGATCCGCCTGATAAGCACCCCCATCCAGTAAGGCAGTATGAGTGTTACTTAGTAACCTGTTTTGTGGATCTAGACCGTCGTGCTCTTGTTTTGTTTCCTACTAAAAGAGAGGGGGTGAGGAGGTTTATTTATGGACTCACTCACCCTATAGGGATATATATGGACAAGAAGACCGGGGGTGAGATTTCATTTCAGACGGCTACTAATACTGTTAGGCGGATCGATATAGTTATTGCATAGGAGATGGGGGAGGGGTGTGATAAAAGGACTCATCATTTCGGTGGGTTTAGTGGTGTCTTGTTTGAGGCAGGGGTACTTTTGGTAGGTGCCATCCTCCTATGACATTTCATTCAGCGCTCCAGCATCTCACTGTTCTTCAAGTGGTCGCAGCCCTTATATGTCTCATCCCAACCAGCTAGCCTATAGTGCACCACCAGCTTATGTTAGTGCACCTCCGCTCTAGAGTTCTCAAAGTGGTTACTCGGGTTGACAGGGTCAATTTCAGGGTTAGCAGTCACAACAACCAAGGTCCTATTATACTTGTGGTGTCCCGAGGAATATTGCTAGATTCTACCCTCGGGCACCGGGCAGCTCACAGCAACAGGGTTCTCGTGCCATGGTTCCAGCACCAGTTGTTTCACTGCCTGCTCATCCAGCTAGAGGTAGGGGTCAGGCAGCTGGAGGTGGAGGTCAGGCCATTAGAGGTCGAGGTCAGGCCGTTAGAGATAGAGGCCAGCCAACTAGGGCCCGTCCTAGAAATGTAGTTAGAGTGGAGGGGCCCCATCCCAATTTTATGCTTTTCCAGCTAGGCCTAAGGCTGGGTCATCCAACGTTGTCATCACAGATATTGTTCTATTTTGCCATAGAGATGCTTCAGTTCTATTTGATACAGGCTCTATTTATTCCTATGTGTCATCTTATTTTGCTTCATATTTGGTTGTGCCTCGTGATTCTTTGAGTGCTCTTGTATATGTGTCCACACTTGTGGGAGATTCTATTGTTATAGATCGTGTATATCATTCGTGTGTAGTTACCATTGGGAGTCTCGAGACTAGCGTATATCTCCTACTTCTTGATATGGTTGATTTTGATGTCATCTTGGGTATGGATTAGCTGCCACCTTATCATGCTATATTAGATTGTCACGCCAATACGGTGACCTTAGCCTTTCCGGGGTTGCCTGTATTAGAGTGGAGAGGGACTCCTAGCCACTCTACCGGTAGGGTTATCTCTTATGTGAAAACTCGACGTATGGTCGAGAAGGGGTGTCTAACTTATTTGGCTTATGTCCGCAATTCTAGTGTAGAGATTTTGTCCATGGATTCAGTACTAGTTGTTTGTGAGTTTCCAGAGTTATTTCCTGCAGATCTACCGGGGATGCCACCCGATAGAGACATTGACTTATGTATTAATTTGGCTCTGGGCATTCAGCCCATTTCTATTTGTCCATACCATATGGCCATGCTAGAGTTGAAAGAAGTGAAGGAGCAGTTGCAAGATTTTCTTTATAAGGGTTTCATTAGACCTAGTGTCTCGCCCTGGGGTGCGCCTATGTTGTTCATGAAGAAGAAAGATGGATCGATGAGGATGTGCATAGATTATCGGCAGTTAAACAAAGTCACCATCAAGAACAAGTATCCACTGCCGAGGATTGATGACTTATTTGATTAGCTTCAGGGTGCCAAGGTGTTTTCGAAGATTGATTTGAGGTTTGGCTACCATCAGTTCAGGATTAGGGCATCCGATGTCCCCAAGACAGCTTTACGAACTCGGTATGGGCACTATGAGTTTCTAGTGATGTCATTTGGGATGACAAATGCCCCAGCAACATTCATGAATTTGATGAACCGAATGTTCAAGCCTTATCTGGATTCCTTCGTGATTGTATTTATTGATGATTTCTTGATCTACTCCCGCATTCGAGAGGAGCACGAGCAGCATCTTCGGATTGTACTTCAAACTCTGAGAGATAGCCAGTTATATGCCAAGTTTTTATAGTAAGAGTTTTGGTTGGACTCAGTGACCTTCTTGGGGCATGTCGTATCGGCAGAGGGCATAAAAGTGGATCCTAAGAAGATTGAGGCAGTTCAGAATTGGCCTAAACCCACTTCAGCTACGGACATATGGAGTTTCCTAGGTTTTACAAGTTATTACCGTTGGTTCATGGAGGGATTTTCATCTATAGCATCCACATTGATCAGGTTGACCCATAAGGGTGCCCCGTTCAGATGTTCAGATGAGTGTGAGTTGATATTTCAGAAGCTCAAGACTGCTTTGACTACTGCGATGCTAGTGTTGGTGTTGCCTACAGGTTCAGGATCTTACACGGTGTATTGTGATACATCTCGTATTGGGCTCGGTGCAGTATTAATGCAAGATGGCAGGGTGATAGCATATGTGTCACAGTAGTTGAAGGTTCATGAGAAGAATTACCATGTTCATGACTTAGAGTTGGCAACCATTGTTCATGCGCTAAAGATCTGGAAGCACTATCTTTATGGCGTGTCGTGCAAGGTATTCATGTATCATCAGAGTCTCCATTATTTGTTCAAACAAAAGGATCTAAATTTGATGCAGAGGAGGTGGTTGGAGCTATTGAAAGACTATTATATCACCAACTTGTATTTATCTTGGGAAGGACAATATGGTGGTTGATGCCTTGATTAGAAAGACAGTGATTATGGGCAACCTTGTGTATATTATAGTCGGTGAGAGACCACTTGCATCAGATGTTCAGGCTTTATCCAATCAGTTCGTGAGGTTAGATGTTTCAGAGCCCGGCCGTGTTCTAGCTTGTACAGCCGCTCGATCTTCCTTGTATGAGCGCATCAGAGAGCGGCAATATGATGACCCTCATTTGTTTGTCCTTAGGTACACGACACAACACGGTGTTGCCAAGCAGGTTACGTTTGGATATGATGGAGTTTTGAGGATGCAAGGTCGTATTTGTGTGCCCAATGTAGATTAAACTTCGTGAGTTGATTCTTGAGGAGGCCCATAGTTTTCGGTATTCTGTTCATCCGGGTGCCGACAAGGTATATCAATAATTGCAACTGCATTATTGGTGGAGAAGGATAAAGAAGGATATAGTTGTATATGTAGCTCGATTTCTAAATTGTCAGCAAGTAAAGTACGAGCATTAGAGGCCAGGTGGTTTACTTTAGAATTTAGAGATTCCTAAGTGGAAGTGAGAGCGTATCACTATGAATTTTGTTGTTGGATTCCCATGGACTCAAATGAAGTTCGATGCGGAATGCGATCATTATGGACAGACTGACCAAGTCAGCGCATTTCATTCTTGTAGTAGTTACCTATTCTTCAGAGCGGTTGACTGAGATTTACATTTCTGAGATCGTCCGTCTTCACAGTGCGCCTGTGTCTATCCTTTTTTATCGCGGTATTTAGTTCACCTCGCACTTCTGGAGGGCAGTACATCTAAGTTGGGTACGTAGGTTGACTTTATTAGACATGCAATAACACTTCCACCATATAAAAACTAAGGAGTAATTAGGTGCCCTTGTGTTAGATGCGACTATATGGAGTTTGAAAAATCGGAGGAAGTTAAGCTTCTTCTTTATAGAAAGGGGTTTATAGAGAATTACTTTGTGTGGACTAATCATGGAGAAATCGATGGTAGCCGTGGGATATTTCATAATATGGTTGTTTGTGAAAGTTATAGGTCGGTGGAGAACACGTTCGCGTAGAACAAAATCCTCTCCAGTCCTAGATCCCCTTCGCGATCGCGAGAATGGCTTCGCAATCATGAATCACAACATACCAGATGACAGCTGAAGCTCAAAACCAGATTTTTCAAAGATCAAAGGGTCTGTAGGCTATCCGAAACTCACCTGAGCCCTCGAGGCTCCAAACAAATATGCACACAAATCCAAAAATATTATATGAACTCGCTCGCGCAATCAAAATACCAAAATAAGACCTAGAACTACGAATCAGACACCAAAATGAATGAACTTTCAATAAAACTTAAGAACTTTCATTTTAACAACCGGATCACGTCAAATCACTTCCGTTTTGCACCAAAATTTGCAAAAAAGTCATAAATATCGTAACGGACATATACCAAGTTCCAGAACTAAAATCCGAACCTGGTATCAACAAAGTCAAATTGGTCAAATTTATAAAGTCTTTAAACCTTTAAACTTCAATTTTTTGACAAAATGCGATAACTTGATCTAGGGACATCCGAATTCGATTTCGTGCATATGTCCAAGTCCTAAATAACGGTACAGACCTACTGAAACCGTTAAAATACGGATACGGGTCTGTTTACTCAAAATGTTGATCGAGGTCAACTCTTTTAATGAACGAATTCATATTTTAGTCAAATTTTCACCTAAAGGCTTTCAAAGAAAAGGCACGGACTGCGGATGCAAATTGAGGAAGGATAAAAGGAGCTATTTAAGAATCATATAATTAAGGGTTAAAGCTCTAGATGACCTATTGGGCCATCACATTCTCCACCTCTAAAACAAACGTTCGTCCTCGAATGGACATAGAAAAGTACATGGACTAGTGAAAAGGCGCGGATATCTACTCCGCATGTCTGACTCGGACTCCCAAGTGGCTGACTCGACCGGCTGACCTCCCCACTGCATTCGAACTGAAGGATAACTCTTCGACCTCAACTGTCGGACCTGCCGGGCTAGAATAGCCACCGGGTCCTCCTCATAAGTCAAATCCTTGTCCAACTGGACTGAATTGAAATCTAACACATGTGACAGATCACCGTGATACTTTCGGAGCATGGCCATATGGAACACTGTATGGACTACTGACAAACTAGGTGTCAATGCGAGCTTGTAGGACACCTTGTCCACTCTCTAAAGAAGCTCAAATGGTCCGATAGTCCTAGGGTTTAACTTGCCTTTCTTTTCAAACCTCATCACACCCTTCATGGGTGCAACCCGGAGTAACACCCCGTCTCTGACCATGAATGCAACATCATGAACTCTACTGTCGGCATAACTTTTCTGCCTGGACTGAGTTGTGAGAAGTCGATCCTGAATAATCTTCACCTTATCCAAGGCCTCCTGTACCAAATTTGTACCCAACAACCAAGCCTATCCTGGATCGAACCATCCAACAATCGGCGCTGCCTCCCATATAATTCCTCATAGGGAGACATTTGAATTATTGATTGGTAGTTGTTGCTATAGGGAAACTCTGCAATTGGCAAGAACTAATCCCAAGAACCCCAGAAATCTATAACATAATCGCGAAGCATATCCTCCAATATCTAAATAGTGTGCTCGGACTATCCATCCGTTTGGGGATGAAATGATGTGCTCAATAGACATAGTCGCGAATGTGGAGCATTTGGGGGTCTGCTCTTCGCAAATGCGACTAGTCAAACGTGAACACATAGCGTTAGATAGGCTGGGTTGGGGAGTTGAGGTAACTCTACGCGAACGTGAGCCCAGTGTCGCGAACGCGGATGTAAGGTGGTATAGACCTTTGCGAACGCGTCAAGATACTCGTGATCGCGTAAGCCAGTTAGTCCAAGCTCTTCACGAACACGATGAACACTTGACGCCAGTTATTTAAAACGGTCCCAAAATGGGGCTTCTCCCATTTTTCATAAACCTTCCATTAGAGCTTGGCCTAAAGGCGATTTTGAAGAGAAATCTCAACACCAATTCATAGGTTTGTACACTTTAACTCATTTTTTTTCCATTTCTAACATCACCCATTAATTTCTATCCCCAAACTTTGTTCTTCCATAGTAGAAAACTAGAGATTTAGGAAGAATTGGTTTTTTTTGCAAATTATGGATTTGGACCTCAATTTGAGGTCGGATTCTAAAACTAATTATATAATCGGGCTCGTGGGTGAATGAGTAAATGGATTTTGATCTGAACATTGGGTTTTGACAAAGCAAGCCCGGGGTTAATTTTTTTTTTTTTTTTTTTTTTTTTTTGGGAAAGATGTAAAAATCCTATATTTATGTATTGCAATTGATTTCCTTAGCATTACTTGACGTTATCGAGTCGATTGTGGTTAGAGGTTTGAATGCGTATTATAGAGGAAAAGCCCCAGTAGAGCTCTAAATTGACTGTGAAGTGAGGTAAGTGTCGTGATTAACCTTAACTTGAGGGATTAGGACTTGTTTGCCTATTTGTTACGTGTTTCAATGTTTGGGTACAACATATATGTGAGGCGACGAGTACTTATGCGTTGTTTTGGGTTAAAAGAATATGGGTGATGTCACACCTCCTTTTTCGCTACACTCGCAAGAGCTAAAGGTGTTTTTCCAATTAAAGGACAATCGGAACGGGATTTATTATTACAATTCAGAGTCACCACTTGGGAGATTAATGGTGTCCCAAGTCACTGGTTGAATCCCTAACCGAGGAAATTATGACTTTGTTAACAGTCTGCGAACCAGAAATCCGAGTAAGGAATTCTGTTAACCCGGGAGAAGGTGTTAGGCATTCCCGGATTTCGTGGTTCTAGCACGGTCGCTCAACTGTTGTATTTGATTTTATCAGATTTCAAAAATATGTTCTAGCCTATGTGCCTTTTATTAATAACCCGCTTTTATTATATATTTATTTTTAGTAAGAATTGCAACGTCGTGAAAACGTATCTCGAACCACGTCGCACCAGTGCGCCCGTGGCTTTTGACACATTTCGACTTCGTTGAGATTTAGATTTGGGTCACATAAATGTGCACCCGTATTTAGGAATGTAATTTTATTAAAAGCGTGTCTAAGGTGTCTAACGCGTTACTATCTTTGGGGAAGGTCAAGAAATTTGCTAAACGGCTCATCCCGAATTCTAAGTATTTTAATTAAGTAATTAATGAGGGGCCCGCAATTTGTATTTGGTTTGGCGAGGCTTGTCTCACTTTTATTATTTAAAGGCCAACCTAAAGCAAACTAAGATTTTCTATTTATTATTTGTCTCTAAAAGATCAATTAATTCACATTTATAAATTCGGGCCTCGAATTCAAGTCCGAATTCAAACAAAAGGGAAGATCCTTTTAGCTTGAACCCGCTACCTGATTCAAAACCCAATTTTATATTTATGAATTAATTCTCTATAAATGCTCAATACAACTTTTAATGATTTTCTGATTTATGGAGATTTTGGGGCCTTAAAGGTCTAGCCCAGGTGTACTAATTTCCAGTAGACTAAGCTATAAATGTAGAGCATGATATAGGAGCAATGGACTACTTAAAAAAAACGAAAAGGCATGTTCAGGCTTGGGCCGTTTGTTAACACTTCGAGGCCCAGTTTGTCAAACAAGTTAACAGGAAATTAACAGGCCCAATTCTTTGGACCTACTATCGGAGAAACATGCCCATGTGACCTCACTAACGTTTAATTGCAGGAGGACAATGTGGCTCAAAGGTCGAGCCCTGGGCAACAGTTATAATATCATTTACAAATTCAAATGGCACAGCTACTTTTCTTACTATTTTTTACTATTATTCTACTGAAGAATACAATTTTTTATTAAAATGATGATCTTCTATTTACAGCTAACTCAGAGAAAGATGATAAACTAATTCTAGCAAAATATGATACTAACTGAACATATATTACTATTTAAAAGTCAACTAAGGTATTTAACTTCTTTTAATTCCTGTTTATGACTTAATACAAAGGTAATAGAAATATTTATTCTAATCTGATCCAAAACATCTACTGATTTCCTGCTCAAATTTCAATAGCATGAATAAAAGCTCGATTTCAAATCATTTTTAGTTCTAGCTTTTTTTGAATTCGAAGTTCTACTATACTGATGGAGATTATAAACGCAATTTCAACAAACTAACTAGACAATTTCTAATATTACCAGCCTACTAATTCTAGTATTCACAAATAAAATAACAGTCCAATTCCATCTAAAAGTCCTAATTATACAGTCCACAATTCATTAATACAATTGAAGTATATCTCAAATGAATCAACTAATAACAACACTAAAGCTAATTTTCTAACTAAACAGTAGCATAAAATTCAAACACAGATATGCATTTTTCATTACATAAACTTCAAAAATAATCTTCTACATATGAACACAACTTCAGCACTACTTGAGCAGGGTAATATACCTGGAATTAGGAAAAGAAAGAGGAGGATCAGCAGCAGTTTCTAATGCAGTAATACTTCAAAACAGCAGCAGCAATTACAATAGCCACAAACAGCCAATATAGGAATAGTTTTTCAATCCAAATACATCTTCAAATCAATCAATACCAACCAGAAATATACAGTGACCAAAATTCGACTAAATGAACCCCTGAATCTACCCTCAAACACCAAAATTAGAACTATAAAAGCTGAAATTAAGCAGAATCTTTAATGAAATAGTATATTTTTGATTTTTTTTTCTACTGATTTTTCTATTATTTTTGGATTTTTTTTAGCGTTTGAATTTTAAAATCAGATCTTAAATTGAAGAGGAAGTTTTTGGGGGGAATTTTTGAGGCTGAAAAAACTTCTTATTTTTTCAGGGGTTTCTAACTTGTGAAACAAGGTACTACTCATGCCCTTTTATAGGCAAAACTAGGGGGGAAGCTTCTAGACCCTTTCACACCTTTTTTCCCTCTTTTATTTCAGGTTTTAACTAACTAGTCCCTAACTTACTGACTTGTTTCTCAAGTTGGTACACCTATTTTTGTGAATTTCAACTTAAAACCCATTCTAGAAAGTCCTAGGGAGTTATATCCTGATTTTCCTACCCTTAAAATGCATGTATTACCCTTGCCTTGATTTTGAATTTACCAATCTTAATAAAACTACCCTTTCCTATGGCCAAACTACCCCTGAAATCCCTTGAAATTACTATCCCATTAATCCGTCAACAGCTATAACCAATCACTAAACCAACTCAAAACCAATACCAAATGACACTATTATTGAATTAAAAGCTAACAAACAAACTCATGAATTGTAATCAACCCAAATCAGTTCCAGAAAAACAGAACAAACAAAAGCTAATGTGAACAAGCTAAAATCTTATTTAAACAGATTAAAAGAGATTTAAACTCTATACTACTGGACTAAAACCTCTATCGAACATATAGAACTAAACTAATTACTAGAATCAGGGCCAAATACCAACTCAATACCTCATGAACAGAACAAATGAGCAATCTAATTAAACTAACGACTAATTGGACCATTTAACATTTGAATCATTCAAACTAATCAAAATCGAATCAGAATTTAAACAAAGAAATGAAAATTAACCTAAAACAAATTAACCTAAATATTTTTAACAGTCAAAAAGACGAATTAATGCTAACCTAGACTGGAAACTAAAACTATGCTCAATTGAATAGACAGAGCAACAAATTAAACTAAAACTAAAGAAAAGACAGAGAAAAACACTTACTGAAATTTGGCCTTCATAAAAACCTTCGAAATTAACTTCAAGTTAATATTATACGTCTATTTCATAAGAAATAGACTTATAATATTAACCTGAGTTCACTCGACTTGAAAATCCTCAAAACAGCCCAGAAGCATACAACCCTAGATTCAATATTCATTTCATTCTACTCGGATTCGAGGGATTTTGGTTAGGGATTAGTGATGAGGGAGGTCAGGGGAATATATGGTATGAATTTGGGCCAGTTTGGACAAAGTCACGACTTGGCCGGAAAACTTTCAACGGATATTCGACAAGCTCCGGCAAGATTCGAGGGGAAACAATGGCGGGAATGGAAAGAGGGGAACGAGGCGAACCAGTGGTGTAGATTTGGGGTCATTTGGAGCTCCGCCGGCGACGGCGGCGTTACGACGGTGTTATACCGGTGATATAGAGGGGTATACGAGGAAGGAATACATGTTCTTAGGGTTTTAGATTTTTAAAGATAGTTTTAAGACATATTTATTTTAATTACATTGAATTATATGGACCATTGGATGATGGCAGAGGAACGGACGAGATTGATTGGTCATTTAAAACTTGAAACGACGTCGTTTGGTGCAGGCAAAATTGGACCGGGTGAGGGGGTTGTTTGGGCCGGGTCTCTGGGGTCATTTTTGGGTTAGGTATATTGACATGATGATCAGCCCAATTTAAGTAGCCTCTCATTCCTTTATTTATTTTCCTTTTGCATTTGTTTTCTTCTTTTATTGTTTTTATTTATTTTTCTTTTTATTTTGTATTTTTTATATTTTTTCCTGATTTTATTAAAATAAAGACCTAATATATTTTCCAAGTTAGGCTAACTAATTCCTAAAGTTGTTTAAAAATCTATTTCGTGAAAAATTCAACAATTAAAGTGAACTATTTTTGTTATTTTCTTCATATTCTGTTCTAAAACAAATTAACCCCTAATTAATACTAAAATATGAAATTAAATCCTAAATGCAAATGTATTTTTTGTATTTTTTATATCAATTAACATGCACAAATCAAATGCAACAATTAACAGAAAATGCCACAAAATTATAAAATAATAAAGAAATTATTTTGTTTGAATTTTGAGAATAATTCATATATAGGGCAAAAATCACGTGCTCACAGGTGAGACTTGTTTCTTATAATTTATTTCCTTTTTGATTATGATATCCATGCTTAGACAAGGTTATCACTTAAATGACCGTTCTTCCCGCATTTATGAACTATTTGTGATATTGGAGTATTTTTGGAAGTTGAGGTTTGGTATTGTGGAACCATTATTGACGTAAGATTCATTCTTGCTTATTCTATCTCTTAAATGTTATATATTCATTTGTTATGCGGTAAGGGAGAGTGTTAAAGCACGAAGGGTGATGTCGTGTCAATTATTGTTTCATTATTGATTAATACATAGTGAGGAAGAGAGTTAAATCACGAAGGGTGATGATGTGCATATTTATTGTTTCATGATGAAATTGAGAGTAAAAGAACCAAAGGTGATGTCATGCAATATTTATTATTTTATTGAGAGATTGAGAGTAAAATCACGAAGAGTTATGCTGTACTATTATTATTGTTTTACAGTAAGATCGGGAATAAAAGCACGATGGGTGATGCCATGCAGTCTATATTCATTATGTTTATCCGTTTTTATTGGTTGAAGGTTTATTGATTATTTCATGTTATTATTTCCTGTTGCAGTTACCGTATCTTGTATCCTATTTCGCATGTCCCTTACAATAGTACATGTTTAATATTTATTCGTTGTTATATTGTATTTGTATTTCTTTTGTACAAGTTGAATTACGTGGGTGTCATGTCTTAGCCTCGTCACTACCCCATCGAGGTTAAGCTCGACATTTACGAAGTACATTGGGTCAATTGTACTCATACTACACTCTGCACTTCTTGTGCAAATTTTGGTACTGGTCCCAACTGTACGTGAGTTGTATTAGCTCATATTGGCATACTTGGAGACTCGAGGTAGATCTGCTGGCGTCTACATACCTTGAAGTCTCCTTCTCCTTTCCTTATTATTGTTCATTTCATTCGAGACAGTTGTCCTTATTTCAGACTTTATTTGTAGTACTTCTAGAAGCTCGTGTACTTGTGACTCGGGGTCCATGATTTGTACTTAGATGTTATGGATTATTATGCCACTCAGTACTTCGTTTTAGTTTCATTTCCGCTTAATTGGTTTTACCTACTTGCATTGATTAAGACTGGCTTAAAAATTCTTTAACGTCTGCTTGCATAGCAAGTAAAATGTTAGGTGTCATCACGGTCCTGAAGGCGGCAATTCCGGGTCATGGTATTTTCACGCAATTTAACATGAATACTTTATTTGAATATTTTCTTTTGTAGAAAGAAGAAACATCTTAACTTATAAGCTCAAAATCAAAATTCAAAATATTCAAACCGATTAATCCGAAATTGAATTTATAAAATTCTATCAAATCCGAGCTTATTTGGGTTGGATTTGGATTGTCATTTTATCAATCCGAAAATCGAAAATCCAAACCAAATTTTTTATATGCAGTCCGAGCCCGAATTCCCACCCCTACCGGAGGGAGTAATGTTCTAAATAATTGACTTTTAAATGATTAATTAAGGTAATTTTGATTGATCTTAAAGTCTTAAAATTTAGGTACATATTTAAAACAATAAAAATATTTAATAATGAAATCTGAGCAGATTTTCAAGTGCTAAATTTTAGGTAATTTTAAATTAAAATTTTATTCAATATAAAATCTATTTGTAAAGAGTAAAAAAGACGAACGAATATTTGGCTAAGAAATTTTATCCAATTAATTTTGTAGATTTTTTTTTTTTACCAAAAATCACTTTAGTAAAGGGATCTCACGTAAGTAATGTTGATTGGTAAAATTTTGCAACACCAACAGGGTGGCTCAGTATTCTACTTATATTACAAATTTTAAAGGATCTCATATTCTCATATAAGTAGGGGTGATAAAATGATTCAAAAAAAGCAGTTAATCATCCATATTATCTACTAAAAATAGATTGGATAATAAACTTTTTTAAAACGGGTCAAATATGAATAAGAACCATATTATCTATTTAGAAAATAGATAATCAATGAGTAACCAATAGATAAACAATGGGTCTGATTTTTATATTTGTAAAGCCTCAAATTAGGGATTCCTCGAGTTATGGAGACTAAGAATTCTCCCAAAAGTGATTATATACAAGAAGTCATAGATTATATGGGTAACTCATATTATCCGACGGTTAACCCCTTTTTTATCCGTATTAAATATGGGTGAGATCGGATAATTGATCCATTTTTCCATTATGCATTTTTTACCCGAATAATATCTGAATCGACCCGCCCGTTTGCCACTCCTACGCATGAGTAATATCCATACTGTGATGCACAATATAAATTTATCAACACGTTTTTTCTGTTTTTTCTTTTTCAGGTTGGGGGGTGCGTGTGGGCCTGGGGTTCCGAAATGTTCTTTCCTCGTGGAAAAGTGTGACAAAATGCAAAATGTAAAAGACTTCTCTAAAATGGAGGGCCATGTTCAAACATTTCCAATTTTCTAATGGTTTCCACAAAAGAAAAAGAAAAAAAAAAGTGACAAAATAAAGAGGTGGAGGATTTTCGTCCAAACGCCATCAAATCAAGCCGATGATATCACGTGCTCACAGCTGCCCCTCTTTTCTCGAAAACGTAAAAAGTTTTCGGGCAAAGATAAGTGAGCAAATATGAGCGATTTTTGCCTGTTCGAATATTCCGTGTGAAGCATTTTTGAAAAGTTTGACTGCACCCTGTTTCAGAGGTTGCCTACATATCTTGGGCTAAACAGGAATCAGGTCAGTGTAGTTCGGGAAGGTTCGGTAGCTGGGACTACCAGGAGCTGTGATTTCACTGTTGTTGCTGCTGTTACTGCTCGCTGACCTCCTTATTACACCGTGGTAAAACAAAAGAAGCTAGCCTAAGCTATGATTTATGATTTACAAAATATCCTATCTATGCCTTCAAACTTGCTCTTGTTTGCCTTGAACTTGTATCTTGTATTCTTCCGATGGGATTCTTGTTGTTGTCTTGAATTGTGATTGGCGATGTTTTTGCCATTCCTCCGAATGATGCTTGATTGTTGCCATTTGAAATATGTGTCCATTTTTCAGGCGGGCTCCTGGTTGCTGACGCTTGAAAAGTATTCCCTTATTCTCCAGGTGGGCTCCTGCTTGCTGAATTTGAAAAATATTCTCTTGTTCTCCAGGTGGGCTCCTGCTTGCTGATTTTAAAAAGTATTCCCTTGTTCTCCAGGTGGGCTCCTGCTTGCAACAAAATAGACAAACGAAAATTTTTCTGCCACAGTTTGGTGGCTGGGTACAGCATGTTATCAACTATTAAAAAATTAAAAGCTAAAATTTGAATTATACTTCCCTTGTTCTCCAGGTGGGCGCATGACTGCTGAAACTTGAAATGTATTCCCTTATTCTCCAGGTGGGCTCCTGATTGCTGAACTTGAAAAGTATTCCCTTGTTCTCCAGGTGGGCTCCTGACTGCAACAAAATAGAAAAATAAAGAAAATTTTCTGCTCCAGTTTGGTGGCTGGGTACAACATGTTATCAAATATTAAAAAATTAAAAGCTAAAATTTGAATTATATTTCCCTTGTTCTCCAGGTAGGCGCCTGACTGCTGAAGCTTGAAAAATATTCCTTTGTTCTTCGGGTGGGCTCCTGATTGCTAAACTTGAAAAGTATTCCCTTGTTCTCCCGGTGGGCTCCTGACTACAACAAAATAGACAAACAAAGAAAATCTTCTGCCCCAGTTTGATGGCTGGGCACATGGGTGAGTGTTAAACTGAATTATTTTACTAAGTATTATAAGAATTTGAAACTGAACTATTTTACCAACTACTATAAGAATCTGAAAGCTAAGTCCTATTATCCAGGGAGGTCCTGACAACTCCTAACAATTATGAACCTAAGTTATATCTTTCAAAGGTATTACTTCCACTACATTGTTATCAAAGAGGTCTTAACTACACCCTATTATCCAGGAGGGTCCTGACAACTTCTAGTTAAAAGAAAATTTTAACCTAAATTATATCTACTAAAAGTACAACTTCTACTATATCTTGTTATTTAGACTGACCTTAAAACTACGTCCCATTATCCATGAGGGTCCTGAAAACTCTTAATTGGATCCTATCTTAAACATGCAAACTTTAGAA